>JACAVU010000007.1:41066358-41177026 GCA_014183005.1 Castanea mollissima | reverse complement strand
ACATTTAAACAAAAAATGTGGATATCTTCTACATTGGGGTTGAATTAAGAGAGAATGATTTATATCCTTGTTTATTTTAAATATGACTCCTTCTATGTATGTCTATGCTTAGTGTCATATATTTTTTCCACTAATACTAAGCTTAGAAAAGGAGGAGGATTGTGTATGTTGATGGCCAATGTAAGATTTAGTCACTTTATTACAAGTGTATCCACTACTAATACAAGTTGGATCATTTCTTACCAGCAGTGTGCTGCATTGGGCCCTGGAGTTAATGAAAAGTGGGCAGGGGTTAGTTAGAGTGTTCTTTGTAAGAAGAGGCATTACATTAGTGCTTGGGTATAATGAGAAATGAGCAAGAGTTCCCGCACTTTGATGGGTAAGTGTGGGTAAAGAAATTAGTCCAAGACAATAGAATTTGTATAAACACTTTGAGCATCGGGTCTTTAACAGAGAGCTAATGTAAATGGTAGAAACAATTAGTAGGAAAATAAACATAGTGTGCCTTCAAGAGTTTAAGGTGCTTTTTAGTTCGTGTTGGGTGTGTTCATTTTCACTTTTCATTTTCTGTACTCAATTTCTCTTTCTCAAATCTTGTAATCATTTTATGTTTGGCTCAAATTTTCTTGTTTTAACTTTTCAATTAAAAATTCAACACAAACTTTGAATTTTTTCACAAAAATGCCATTGTATTCATTTTCAGTGAAAATGAAAACGGCAAAAAGGTATATCCATTTTTGTATTAAAACTCACTTTTTTGGATCCTAAAAATGAAAAATGAGTACAAATAACAAAGTCAACCCAAATTTTTAGTGGCGGATCACACTGAACTGAAATTGAAAACAAAAAACACCATTTTTTTCTCTTAACCAAACAACCTCTAAGCAAGTAGGTGAGAAATGTAAAGAGATTAAACGTACATGATATAAATTATGGTATACAGAAAAAGATGAAAATATAAATGGGTATGGACAATCCTAGATAAATGTCTTAAAGAAAAATTTGTTGAGGTTGATAGGATAGGGGATAAAATTTTGTGAATAAAAATTGTTTTAGGAGAATAGACTATTGACATAATGCATACACTCCTTAAATAGGGGTGGGAGAATCCATTAGGCAGAAATTATGGGAGGATATGTATGAATTGATTTAAGGTGTACCAAATGGGTAAAAGATTTTTGTTGAATGAGATCTGAATGGTCATGCTGGAAAAGATGGCGGAAGTTTTGAAAGAGTTCATGCCTTCACGGAGGTCAAGGTTATGGAGTAAGAAATGAATCAAGAGATGCTATTTTAGACTGCAACATTATATGATTTAATATTAACGAACAATTGGTTGAAGAAGAGTGATTCACAATTACACTTAATTACCCTCAAAAGTGGGACAAATATTAGCATTATAAATCTCATCCTTGAAATGTTGATAGTAAATTTTGTAAATATTGTAAAGTGATATTAGGGGAGAGATTAACCACTCAGTATTGGTTGGTGGTGTTAGATTTTTGTATCAGAAAGTGAAAAAGAAAAGCAAAAAAAGAGAGGATATATTAGAGAGAGAAACCTTGGAATTAGGAGAGGTGGTTTGAAATTGAAGATAAAATGATTAAACAAGGCAAGTGAGGTCTATAGAAAGCTGTTTATAAGATGTGGAATGAAATGAATAGTTACATTAAACGAGGGGTTAAGAGATTTAGTGGTGGAATGAGCAACTTTAGGTAGTAGTTAGTTCAAGTCAAAAGAGGATAAGAGCAGGGCGAATGAAGTGGGAAAGTATATTAGAAGTATTATACGATTGTTGGATACCTATTAAGTTTAAGGGAAAATGTTATAAGATTTCTATAACACCATTTATACTCTTTGGCATTGAATGTAAGGCTATTAAACATGTTCATAAAATGAGTGCAGGGCCGACTTGCTACAATTTGAGACCTAAGGTGTGATAATTTGAAGTAAAATTTTTCTTATATCAAATAACTAAAGAACATATATATAACTTTCTATATTAAGATTTTTTAAATATTTTTTACAGTATTTTTTCAGTTTTTAAGATGTGAAATTAATAATGAGATTTTTGAGTTAAAATTTTGCTAGCATCTCCTTTTACATTGAAAACATGATTAATTCAATTAGTTTTTCTTGTGACATGGATTTTATTAATTTAGTTCTGAAAATAAATACAATCCGTCAATATTGAATGGATTATTTTCGTGACTAAATTAATAAATACAAACCATTAATAAATATTAAGTATTGATCATGTGCAGAGGACATTGATTAATCCACCAGTGAGGAACGTGAGTTGGTTTAGGTTGAGTGAACGAAAAAAGGTTGGGGAAAATCTAAAATAAAATTAATGGAAGTAGTAAAAAAGGACATATCAATTAAGGAGGAGACATAGTATCATTTTGGATAAGATAGAATGACTAAAAATAATATATGTGGCTGATTCTGATTAGTCTGTTGAGGATCCTTAGTAGATTTCAAAGTTTGGGGCTAAGGCTTGGTTGTTGTTTATATTTCAACACCAATACTAATGCATGTATAAGGAACAATAAGTCTTATATCATACCTATAGCTTATTGAATGACTTCAATTATTACAAACTCACCACTGCCCAGGCATACACACATATAAAGACTGAATTTTTAGAATTCTTGGTAAGACAAATTGTTAGAGATTATTTCTTATAGTAAGGGTGAATGAAATAATATTGATAGTGGGTTATTCATCTCTTGATAAGACAAATTGTTAGGGATTATTTCTTATAGTAAGGGTGAATGAAATAATATTGATAGTGGCTTGTTCATCTCTTTGCGTTGAACTGCACTCTTCGTGTTAGGTTTGAGAGAGAAACCTAATAAAGCTGAAGGGATTTCCTTTATATTTTTTGTGTGTGGAAATGTGAATTTTGCGGGTTTTTTATTTTCTTATGTTTGGAAGAAAAAGTAATGTTAAAGCTCAAGGATCTCTTGTTTGTGTATGTGCCAGAGATGAAGCGCTCGTTTTCTTTGAAGCATTTCATGGGCTGCTTGTCTTCCTCGCCTCATTTCTGACCGCCTTAATTGGTTTACACTTTCCAGTTTTGGGTGTCTCGCCACTTGATACACATTTTGCTATCATCTTGTTGTTCATCATGGCTACAATCGTCCATGGCATTGCATATGTGGAGATAAAACTACTATCTCAAGACGCTGAGTACCTTCCCATATTGAGGTTCATTTGTCTGGTTTCTGGAATTATTGCTATTGAGCTACTTGTTGCAATAATCATTTCTCCCTTTTGGCTATTCATGGTTAATCTATGTCCAATCCTGATCCTAGGGCTACCGCATCTTTCGTACCAAGAAATTTATCAGTGTATCTACTACAAAGCTAATTTAGTACTCAATGCAGTATGTAGCATGTTTAAAAAGATTTGTCAATTAGTTGATTAGATCTATGATCAGGTCCTACAAAAATTCCCATAAGCAGCTTCTCAAGCATTTTCTTCAAGGGAACAGGAAGACAATGGTATTCAGACTGAAGAAATTGTTTAAGTGACCTGCTATTATTAATTAGACATATTGTAGAACAATTTTCACTTTGCATTTTTCTGTTTGTGGTTTTGCATTTCATTCAAAGTGAGCTTAATTATACTATATTCAGCATATGTTTTTATATTTTACTGAAGATGTCACATTCAACTGCTTAGATAATAAAATTTGCAATGCAACTTTGCAAATTTTCAACAGCTCAACTTTTAAGGTTTAAAGGTTTTATGGAAAGTTAGATTTCCATTTTATTTTATTTTATTTGTGACAATGCCAAAATTCATTATTAAGATAAATAAAACCAGAAAGAAGTCAGAAAATTAGGACACCACATCTAACTCAACCACGCAAACATATGAAAATACTACAAATTGACAAAACAGTTGTCTAAGCTTAGACCAAAAAACATTCATTACATTCATGGTGCCACTTTAGCCAAACTGATTGTGTCTCTCAAGATCTAGGAATGGCTTCTAATTGATGTTTGCTCACCATGTGGTTCCTTGATAGGATAATGATGCTTGTGATTCCTTATTAAAAAAAGGAATGCTTGTGATTTCTTTCGTTAGTAGTAGAGTCAGTTGGTGCAAGTCCAACTGATTGCAGTATCCTTTTATGTCTCATTCCCAATAGTGGCATCCTGGTAATACTTTATTGCCTGATATGTATATGCACACATAAGCAATTGCATCCATTTGTTTCTTTTGGATCCCACTCCATTTTTAAATGACTTGCCACTACAGCACTTGCCAATTCTGGATCCTTTTTTGGCTAAGACCAGCATTGCATTGTGACTGAATATCCTCACCACATTTATCAAATGATTCTCCAATATTTCTGATAATATAATGTATGCATTCCATTTGGACCAAAGGCCTTCAAAACACTCATTGGAGAGGGCATACGGTACTTCTGCAATTGATTAGTGTCTAGGCATTGCATGTCTTTTGCTTGAAATTGACTCAAATTATGTTTGACAGAGAATTAATATCGATTCCGCTAAAATGATTCTCAATTTCTTGTTCTGTCTTGTACTAAGCCTAGCCATTGATCGTCTACCATTTGAGCCTTAAGATTTTATTTTCCAGTCTTCTTTGTTCACCAACATATGAAAAATACTTGGTAGTTCTCTCATCAACCACCAGTCTGGTCGAGCTTTTTGAGTCCACATAATTTGCTCCCTTTCTAGTACCTCAAAGATTTCCAAATGGAATGCTGAGGAATTTTTCTTTTTGCAGACCTTTCTTTTTGGATGAATAAGATATTTAATCTGATACAGGAAACACCAAAATAAAGGATCACATCAAGACACTGACCCCTAGGTGGAGCTACCTCTTCTAATCTTTGCATGCTCCGTAGCACTACGACAGTGAGGTTGTGTGGCAAAAATTTTCCTTTGCTGGCCACTGTTACTGTTCTTCCTTCCCAAGATTTCTTGAGAAACATGTCTAATAGGAATTTGAATTCTCTATTAAATTTGATTAAAATCCTAATGGCTTGGGACAAAGTGCATATTAGTTATTACTAGTTAAGGGAGGATATTATTATTCAGTTTTGAAATAGTCAGACATTACTACAACCACACCATATTAAAGGGAAGTCCAAATAAACCCTAATAATTTGTCAAATGTGAGAATGGCTTTCCTAGACCTCAAAGATCTCTTTGATTTGAGTAATTGAGTCTGCAAAATTACAAGCAAAGTTTTCCAGTCTCTTTATAATCTATCTCTCAATTCTGACTTCCCACATATGGTTCAGTGTATCACGTTGTTTGTCTTGTGAGAACTGAACTCAAATGCAGTTGCACTTGTAACCAAAATAATCAACTTGCATATTTCGTTTGGAAAGCAAACAAATATGCTGTACATCTCACACCAGTACGCCACTATGAAGATGACTGAAATATAGTTATGAACATTTTAGACATTTGTAGGAATTAGAAATCGTAGCCTTTTTATGAGAGATTTAGGGCATCCATTAATAAACTATTCTAAGAAGCTTTTTATGGGAAAAATGAAAAAGTAATTGCTTTTTTTGATAAATCTTTCAAATTTTCATAAAAATTTTTCTAAAATGGTTTATTAATGGTTGCTCTAAGGGTACCCATTAATTAGACATTTTTATAAGTTTTAACAAAATCTTCCAATAGAATCTCCTCTTAGAGACCCAGACTCTTTGGTGAATTACAGATGCTCCAGAAAGCAATTGATTTTACATGTGCAACATCCTCTACATTCCTTTGTTACAAACAATAAAGTAGCCTCCCCCCCCCCCCCTCCCAAGAAAAGAAAAATTTTTTGTTACAAAAAACAAATGTGTGTTGCCAAGAGCCTTGAGGTCCAACTAGCACCTTCTGATGTTTCCGATAAAGGCATCGGGGGTTTAATTCTCTCATTCTTTAACTATCAAATTATCAAAAACAAAACAAACTTGTGTCTCTAGGCATTTTAATTAGTTGGATTTCGAGAACCAAAAGATTTTCTTCATATAGTCACATGCCTATCAAGATCTTTAAACATACTACAAAAGTTAAATGTTCCACTAATATCTTATGATACGAAAGACTATATGTATAACCTCCACGAGGGTATCAGAGTGATGGGCTCATTGATTTGGGACATGAAATAAACCCAAAAGTCTTACATTTAATCCACTATACTATCAATTTATAGGTTTCCAATACAATAAAATTGTTTGGCCAAAGGTTGAGACATCACTTCCTTAATATAAAAAATACCTTAATTTAATTGTGTAGTAACTACATAATGTAGGACCCCATATATGTATCATTTGGAAGCATGGCAGCTAATCAAGCCAAAGAAATTGCATGGAGTTTGATAGCAAGCAATCTTTTCTTTTCTTTTCTTTTGCTTTAGGGTTCCAAATTGTCGATCATGGCAGAGGACGTGATTAATGGATTGGAAAAGATGAAGCTGACAATGGAAGAAGAAGAAGTTATTACGACATCGGATGAAGGTCGGAAGGAGGAAATTGAGAGCTGCTCTCTAAGTTTGCTTGGCAAGTTTCTAACTTGCAAACCATTCAATAAACGGGTAGCCCAAAACATGTTGAGACGAGCTTGGGGTCTGGAGAAGGAGGTACAGGTTGTGGAAGTAGGTTCAGATAGGCCAAGAATGTATTGACCTCTTGTGATAAATTAACCAATTAATTAACCAAGTTAATTAATTAGATTCAATTACATGCAATACACGTGGTAGCACAAACAAATCACCAAATAACTAAATTTAGCGGAAAATAAATTTGACACGTGTGATTTGTTTACGAATGGGGAAAACCATTGAGACAAAACCCCACCAGGTGAATTTAAGGTCACCACTTCCGAGAATCCACTATTATCAAAACAAGCGGTTACAAGAAAGAAATCCCAGTACCTTATACCAACTTACAGTTGAACCCTTACTCCAATACACAATTGGACTTGTTCTGTAGTGACAATCTCTTCTTTTAATGCATGGCTCTCAGTACATAACTAACCAATCGATGCATGGATCTTAGTACGCGGCTTACTCCTTTGCACAAATCCAAGTACGTGACTAACTCCACAACAACCCTTTAATTATTGTAGTTGATTTGCAGCAACTTCACATAAAAACACCAATAAGATCTTCAATGTTGGTGCAAGAGACTTTGCTTGGTTATAAAACCCAAAGGCGTACAAGAAACGCAGCAAGAACTCTTTCTTCTGTAGGAGGAAGCTAGGGTTTTAAAAAGAAACCTTATGAAGCTTTCTAGGGTTAGGGTTTTTTTTTTTTTTTTTTTTTTTTTTTTTCACCTCCTTTAAATTGGAACTTAATGGGCTCTTCTATTCCAAATAGGTTTGCACAAACCTTGGGCTTTTCTAATCCAATATGGATTATATTAACTCATAAACAAATAGCTTTTTAGAGTAAAAATATTGCTGGCTATAGTCTGAATCCCGTAAGCTCGATAGATTGAGACATGTGTCAAGCTTTAATGAATCTCGACAGATCGAGCTTCTGTTGAGGAGGTATTGAAACCTGTAGATTGCACTTTTCTTGAGCAGTTCTTGAGTAATCGTCATGTCTTTAATTTAAGCACTTGTAATGATCATCTTGAACTTACTTAGATTTACCCAAATACAAGTAAAACGCATTTTGTCAAAGAATATGCCAATTACATAAAAATATGTCCCTAACATGTTCGAATATTTTCCAGTTCAAGTTCAATAGAGAATTTGATATGGACGGAATTCCCAAAGGGGGTCCTTGGTTTTTTCATAATCAAGTGCTTCTAATTCGAAGATGGCAACCTGGTATGACTGTCACGCCCCAAACCCCAAAGGGTTCAAAGCGTAAGAAATACATCTCAAGTACCTGTAAATTTTTACTTTTCGACGATTCAATCCACATAAATCCTATCAAGTATCAACATCAAGAATTATCTTAATAATTTCATTGAATATACTCTCAGAGTAAATCAAAGCTTTAAGCATTAATTACAAAGACCATTGACCACAAAAGAATAGAGGTCTGAATAATAATTACATTTTAACAGTTTGTCCCATCAGTGGGAAACATAGTCACAACCACTATAATACACAAAAGAATGAGTCAAGCCTATTCTAAAATGTACATCATCAAATAAATTCCATTACAAAAGTTCAGCCTTCATCAGTAGTTAGTCTAACTACTATTAGCCACCAAAAGCTGTCTCAAAATATTGTTGCCTACTCTGAAAAGTTTATAAAAATAATGGGATGAGACTAGACCCAGTAAGTAGCATAATTAATGGGAATGGGGGAAATGCAAGTTCCAACTTTAATAATAATAATATGATAAGAATGGTTAAATAATGAAATACCAAATTTCTCTAAGTAATTACCTTGAAACAATATACTATAATCTGTAAGCACTAACAATATAAATTTCAAAACCATAATATCTAATATAAGACAAATTATCACAATAATATACCACACTACCATATATACCGGTCAGGTGATTCACCCATTCACAACTGGCATGATATTGTCCTCTCTGGTATGCAGACTCTTGGCCCCATGGACAGCGGCCTCACCCATACCCTCAAGGTTTTTCTCTCCCCCCATGGGCAGCAGAGAGAGCGCGTTAAATAGGCCCTCTCTTGCATGTGGTCTCTTGGCCCCATAGACAGCAGCCTCACCCACACACAATTAAAGAACCTCTTCCCCCATGGACAGCAGGGAAGAACGCGTCATCCAAAGTGAAAGAGCACTGACCTAGATTTGATTCCGTTGTCACAAAGACTACGAAAACTAAATCGGGTGATCACCGGGAAATCACACATGGCATGTTGTTAAAACTATATAATGCTCACAAGTTACGTTACTTTGAAACACATAGTTTATATCCAAGTAGTTTCAAAAAAACCTTAAATAATCTACTTCCATAAAGTTTGTAAGGTTTTCAACTTCATTCTTGCCACAAAGATTTTCTATCAATTTCTCAAATACTAAGACAAGATAAGCATCTTTAAATTTTCTATTATACCATAGAATCCATAATTTCCTTATCAAAGATTAAATAAAAGATGCTCATTTTTTCATATCAACAGTTCATGCATTTCCCCAAATGCAATACCAAATATGATGCATTTTTATATATAATAATATGTAATAGGGTCACAACACGACAATTTTAAGAAAACGTATATTCATATATAATTTTCCAAAATGCGTTTGAACCAAAAACATCGTTTGTGAAATATGAAAATTTTTCAAAAATATCCCATTAAGAAGCTACTTACCTCGCAACCACAAAATCCTAACTCTCCAAGCTCCAAGGAGATTAGCTAGAACCTAAACAATTATCAAGTAAACCTATCACAATAAGTACAAAACTTGAAATTGTATCTAACCAAAATTTAAGATTTGCCAAATAAACACTTAATTAGGCAAGCCTACTATTTAACCTCATCAAAAATAATATATACCATTCACAAGGTTTCTCAACAAATTTATTCGCAAGGTATCAACTCCAATTTATAAAGTTAACCCATTTCATAATATCTCTAACATTATGACTAATTTTCATAAGATTTACACTACATCATTAAGAGACCCATGTAGGCAAAAATCAACATATCCTCCAAGACAAGAAATTTAGAATTTCACTAACTCCAAATAAACCCAATGACAATGGCAAAATTAAATTTACCAACCAGCATACATTATATCTTAAAACTCCTAATTTTTTCCACCATACATAAACCTTGAATAGCCATTTTGGCACAAAATATATATATACCCACTTATCAAAAATTCCACCAATACAAAACCCATACATAAAAACACATAAATATCACTTTCAATGCACATAAATCACATGGGTATCATTATCAAAACTTAGATAAAAAATATCCTCAAGCAAAAGTGTAAAATCCACCAAAAAATTAAAAAAATTTACCTCAAATAAAATGATGAAGATGCTTATGGATTCCTAAGAATTTTTCTAGTGATCTTGAAAAATGATGGTGAGATGGTGTATTTTGGAGAGGAGGCTGGCGGGTGAGTTAAGGAATGAGTGGCTTTAAGTGAAAAGAAAGAAAGAAAAAAAAGAAAGAGAGAAGGAAATGTGAGAGCCGGCCAAAAGACTAAGAGATAAGAGCATTCACAGCAGTGGAGCTAAATAGCTATATTGCTATTTTAGCTCCACTCAAACCACAAAATTCTATACACAGCAGTGGAGGCAAAGCTAAATTTTTTTAGCTTTGCGCTACAGTGCTCATGTATCAATACATGAGCACTGTAGCTGAAAGTTATAAAAAAAAAAAAACTATTTTATTCGGTTGGATTAAAAAACACATATCACGCTCTCTCTCCTCTTTCATTTCACTTCACAGACTCCCTCTTTCATTCCACGCTCTCTCTCCTCGCTTTAGTCACTCCCTCATCCATTTCAGTCTCTCCTTCTCTGAAGCTCACCAGCCTCTCTGAAGCTCACCGCCGATGCCGTCTTTCTCTTCACAGCCCTCTCTGAAGCTCATCGCCCTCTCTGAAGCTCACCGCCACCGTCTTCTCTCTTCACAGCCCTCGCCGACGCCATCTTCTCTCTTCAGCCCTCGCCGACGCCGTCTTCTCTCTTCAGTCGCTCTCTGAAGCTCGCCGCCGACCCACGCCGACGCCGTCTCAACTCTCTCAAGCTCACCGCCGATCAACCTCAGCCCACGCCGTCGAAGCTCTGAACTCTCTCAAGCTCGCCGCCGCCGGCCCTTACCGTCTTCAACGTCACCGTTCCACCGCCGATCAACTGAGACCCACGCCGATCAGCCCTCTCAGCTCACCGCCGATCAGCCCTCTGTTTCACTTCAGGTCAGTTGAATTCTCCACCTACTTGCTTAAGCTTTTGGGTTGGATGCTCTAACAAAAAAAAAGAAGGAATGGGGGTTTCTTAGTTTCTGTTGGAATGCACGAAGCCCATTTTTCTCATCTTGGCATGCTTTTCAGAATTCTTCACATGTACATTAATTTTTTGCATTACAAATTATGCCATGACAGATTTTGATTTATGAGAAGTGACCCCCTTTACTTTTTCTTTTTTCCCACAGGTTGGATTCTTGGAAGGAATCACAAATATAGTACCAGGTATTGCTTGTGCTACACAAACTTGTTGTAATGAGTTGTTATTCAGTCAAGTACTCAAATGGATATATGAAACAATCTGCCCATATTTGTTTGCAGCTTTTGTGAATTGGCAAAACGAATTTGTATGGGACAGAATGTATTTGGGAATTTTCTGTGTGCAGGGTAATTTTCTGTGTGTATGGAATTTTCTGTGTGTACATATTCAAGTCAGTTGAACATTTGTGAATTGGCAGAACGTAATTGTATTGGACAGACTGTATTGGAAATTTTCTGTGTGCAGGGTAATTTTATGTGTTAATGGAATTTTCTGTGGGTACAGAATGTATTGGACTGAATTTTCTGTGTACTGAATGGATTGGAATTTTTTTGTTTGCAGGAATTTATGGATTTTATATGGATTTCATAACCATGATATTACTAAAAAAAGAACCAAAATGAAGTTTGTAAAAAGAACCGCATGGAATTTTGTGTGTATGGAATTTTCTCTGTACAATGTTGTTCACAATTCTGGATTTTTTTCTTTTCTGTTTGCAAGTAATAATGGTCTCTCAATATGGTACAATGGATTTTTCCCTCTTTTCGTTTTGCATTTGTGTTGAAATTGCTATATGTATGTGTGTGTGTGTGTACAGTTAAATGGAGAGGCAGTATAATTTGGATATCATATCTCCATGGATGGAAGTTATGATGGTGGTGTTTATTAAGCAATGTTAAAGGTGGGATTTTGTTGGTTGAGACCAGATTGCAATACCCTTTTGCTGGTTAGAGAAAATCATCAAGTGGATTTAACTAATATATGCAATTGATTTCTTAATCTAAATAATGAAATATGATAGATATCATTGATTGCATGTATTTGATGTGAGAGGCATGTGTCATGCAATTGACTAATTGATTGCATGTTTCATTTATCAATCTATTTTTTTCCCTGTTGATGGAAATAGCGGGTATTTGATCAAAATTCAGGTATCAGTAATTGACTAATTGCATGTTTTTGATATGGACAACTAAGTCTTGATCTTTGTTCTGAGAATCATATGTCAATCTATATTTTTACTATGGATAACAATGACGTGCTATTTTATCCTATCCTTTGTTTCTTTATTTTTATTTTTTTTCATAACCATGATTTCGATTGGAAAGTTTTGTGTGAAAGGAACTTTACATTTTTTTTTTGTCTAATTTTATGTAGTCACGTAGAGACATGGAGTCATGTAGGGACCTACCATATTACACGGGTATCATGAATGGGGATATAGAAATTGACTCACAAATTTTAGGAACATCTCAAAATACTCCTGTGTCAGTTTCTGATTCTCCACCTGAAATTGAGAATGCCTCTTCTACAAAAGGAAAACGGGGCGCTAACTTTAGTGTAGAGGAAGATCAACTCTTAGTGTCAGCATGGCTTAATACTAGAGTTGATCCCGTAAGCAGTAATGAACAAACACAAGCTACATTTCGTCAAAAAGTTTGGGAATACTTCACGCAGTACAATAAATCCGGTAACACACGGACTATTACCTCCTTGTTAAGTCGTTGGGGATTGATCAGTGAAAGGACAAATAAGTTTGCAAGGTACATGGCTAAAGTTAACGCACTTCATAAAAGTGGTATAACCGAACAAGATCAGGTATAAATTATATTGCATTAGTGTTAATATACACATTTATCAATAGTTTGAAGATTCTAATCATGTTATATATATATTTTTTTAGATTATCAATGCGAAGGCTTTGTTTTTGGAGATACACCGAAAACCCTTTCTTCTTGAGCATTGTTGGCTCATGTTAAAGGACCAACCAAAATTTTCCAATCTTAATGGAAGATCAAGAGCATCCGTGCCTCCAACTCCAGAGTCAACATCTATTGGCGAAGGGGGCGAAGGGGATTGTGTGTCCGAACTTGGTGACGGTTGCAATCTTGAGAGGCCAATTGGTAAGAAGGCCGAAAAAGCCAACCGAAGGAACAAAGCCACCGAAAAAGATGTAGGGGAATATTTGATTAAGAAAATGAAATTTATTGAGGATGCAACTCGATTGGAAGAGGAAAAAATGGTTATTGAGAGGGAAAAACTTACAATTGAGAAGGAAAGAAGTGAAGAAAAACTTAAGATTGAGAAGGAAAAAGTCATGATTGAGAAGAAAAAATTTGAGATGCAATATATGTTAGAGGAGGAGAGAATCATGATGAAAGATACAAGTGGCTTGACCGGAGCACAAAAGCTTTTTATGAACAACTCCAAGAGGAAATCATGGCAAAACGAAGTTCACGTAATTAATGGGTTTGATTGTATTTTGGATGTAGCTTAGGCCTTTATGTATTTTGTAGTGGCTTATGTAAGCCTTTAAGTATTTTGGTTGTAGGCCTTTAAGTATTTTGGTAGTAAACTTTTAAACTTATGGTATTTTGGTAGTATTTTGTAGTGCCTTAAAATTTATAGTATTTTGGTAGTAAACTTTTAAATTTATTGTTTATCTTGTTTTGCTTTGATAGAAATAAGAGCAAGTTGTTGTTGTTTTGCTGAGTTGTTGTTGTTGCTGCTGATACTTTGATAGAAATTAGAGCAAGTAAAATTTAAAGTATTTTATAGTATTTTGGTTAAGAGCAAGTTGTTGTTGTTTTGCTGAGTTGTTGTTGTTGCTGCTGATGCTTTGATAGAAATTAGAGCAAGTAAAATTTAAAGTATTTTATAGTATTTTGGTTATATTCAATTTGTTGTGGCTTATGCGTAAATTTGTTATATTCAATATGTCACTTGACTTTTTAATCTTGGATCTATAGTAATAATTGTTTTTCAATTGTCTTGAAGGTTGCATCCATGAATCGCTCTTTGTTGTACAAGTTGCTTCTTGATGACTCAGATGAGGATGAGATAATTGAAGAACATGTTATGGAAACATCACAACCTAAACGTCGTCGCTCTATTCGACGTAATCATTTGGCAGGCCATGAGAGGCTTTTTCTTGATTACTTTGCTCCCACGCCAGTATATCCACCCGCTTTATTTCGTAGGAGATTTCGGATGAAGCGTTCTCTTTTTCTCCGTATTCAATCTAAGGTAGAAGCTCATGACTCTTACTTTGTCCAAAAAAGAAATAGTGCCAACAAACTTGGTTTATCTTCATTACAAAAGATAACTGCTGCACTTAGAATGCTTGCGTATGGAGTATCGGGGGATTTGCTAGATGAATATGTGCGGATTGGAGAAACTACTGCATTAGAAAGTTTGAAAAAATTTGTTACTGCGGTAATTGATGTTTTCTCTGAGGAATACTTAAGAAAGCCAAACAATGAAGATATTGCTAGACTGTTAGCTCATGGCGAACGCCGAGGTTTTCCAGGTATGTTAGGTTCAATTGATTGCATGCATTGGAAGTGGAAAAATTGTCTATCTGCATGGAAAGGTCAATATTGTGGTCATATTCGTTAGCCTACTATTGTTTTGGAGGCAGTAGCATCATATGATCTTTGGATATGACATGCATTTTTTGGGTTACCTGGGTCAAATAATGATATTAATGTGTTAGAGCGGTCTCATGTATTTAATGAACTTGCTGAAGGACGTGATCCTGCAGTACATTACTCAATCAATGGTCATGACTACACAATGGGATATTACCTTGCTGATGGCATATATCCAAAGTGGGCAACATTTGTGAAAACAATCCCATCTCCACAAGGACCTAAGCGAAAATTATTTGCAGCAACCCAAGAGGCGCATAGGAAGGATGTTGAGCGTGCATTTGGAGTGCTTCAAGCACGTTTCGCAATTGTCCGTGGACCTGCATGCTTTTTCCATATTGAAACACTCCAAAAGATCATGAAAGCGTGTATAATTCTCCATAACATGATTGTTGAAGATGAACGGGATGATAATGAAGTGGTAAATTTGGATTATGAACAAATTGATGGAGTGGATAATCCTCCTATGCAAGTGTTACATGAACAAAATGATGAATTTCTGTCATGCATTGAGAGGTATGGACGCATTAGAGACCGAGACATTCATTTTCAACTCCAGAAGGACCTTGTTGAACATTTATGGCAATTGCATGGCGAGTCGTAGGAACTTGTGCGAGTGTGTGAGTTTTATTGTAATTTAGTTTGAGCTATGTATGTGAGTAATCTATGGACTATATTGTTCCAGCTATAATATGTGTTTTATTTTATATGTTTTATTATAAAGTTCCTCTATTTCATGATTTAGTTTGAGTTTTGTATATATATAATTTGGAGTTAAAATAAAATATTATTGTTACGTTATCATGATGATTGAGAAATTGTTTTAGTAAAAAAAAAAATGTATAAGTATAATTTGGGCGGTGGTGGAAGGGTCGGTGGTGGCGGCAGCCGTGGCGGTGGAAGAATCGGTGTTGGTGGTAGTGGTGGCGGTGGCTGTGGCGGTAGCGACTGCGGTGGCGGTGGCAGCCGCGGTGGTGGAAGAATCGGTGTTGGTGGTAGTGGTGGCGGTGGCTGCGGCGGTAGCGACTGCGGTGGCGGTGGCAGTTGCGGTGGTGGAAGAATCGGCGGCGGTAGCGGCGGCGGTGATGGCAACGGTAGCGGTGGCGGCAATGGTAGCGATTGCGGTGGCGGTGGCGGTGGAAGAGTCGATAGTAGCGGTTGCGGGTAGTTGTGATGGTTGTTTATTGTAATGAATATATTATTTTATTGTAGTGGATATATTATTTTATTGTGATGTTTATATTATTTTATTGCGTTAAAAGCTAAAATAGATCCACTGCTGCATCATGTTTTGTAAAGTGAATAGGTAAAATAGATAAAGTAACTTTTGGTGGAGCTAAAAAGCTAAGAGAAAAAAATTGAGTGGTGGGAAGTGATGGGTAGTGGGTTAGGTGGGGGGCACGTGGGAGGGCCAAAAATCTGACCTCTCCTATTTTTTTTTTTTTTTAAAAAAAAAAATCTGACAGGGACGTGACAATGACAGCGGCGAACGTCAAGTTCAATTCAGTGGCTTTCTGGATTCAGATTTGGGGGCACCCTTTGATATGTCATCACCTAAAGCAGCTTCTGAGATTGGCTGTCGTTTGGGGGAGGTGGCGGAGGTAGAAAAGAGGAAAAGTTCAAATGCCCAGAATTTATTTATGCGAGTTAAGGTGACAGTCCCAATCCAAATCCCTTAAACGAGGAGGTTTCATTAGGGGATCGAATGGACAACGTTCATGGGTTGACTTCAAATATGAACGCCTCCCCTTGTTCTGCCACTGTTGTGGTTTATTGGGTCACAATCTCAAACACTGTGTTGACCACTTTGCACGCAGTAGGAATGGGGACGAGGTGTTTTGCCAATATGGGGAGTGGTTAAAGGTTGCAGGAGGTCATCCTCATTCACCACTGGGGAGGGGCTCAACCACGAATTCGCAACCACTAAATGAAGCCTGAACTGAAGCACAAGTCAGGAATAATAGTCTGGAGGTGCCGACGGCGAAGTACGAAATCATGAAGGAAAACCCTACTGAGGAGGTCTCACATGCAATTGGAAAGAACGTGAAATTAGGGATATCCACGGTTTACACAGAGCGCGTTTCCATAACTGAAGGGATTATTATGGAAAGCTTGGGACCACCTTCTTCGGTGAGTAACATAGAGGCAGCAAGTTTATACTGGGAAAATATCTTGCATGATTTTGCTCCACAACACGTGGATGTTATGCTGCCATCACCAACTAAAGGGCACGTGGGAAAGAAGGAATAGGCTGGGCCTCACATTTTAAAAACAAAATCTACTTGGACAAGGATGACACAGATGGATTTTGGGCCGAGGAAAGAAAGAATTGAAACAAGCCCACATATGTTGGGCAAGAAAGGGCTTAAGGGTGCTGAGTTAGAGATAGACATAGGTTCCGTTTGGATATAATTTATTACTAAAAATTAAAAATTGAAAATTGAAAACACTGTAGCAAAATAATTTTTAAATGTGTGAATAGTATCGTGGAACCCAATTTGTAATAAAAAAATTGCTGAAAAGTGAAATTTGTAGGTCCATAAACAGTGCACGAATGGCTGGATAAAAAAAAAAAAAAAAAAAAAAAAGAAAGAAAAAGAAGGCAAAAGGTGGACGCAGCAATAAGCTGCATCCAAACCTCCTCATAGTGACCAAAGGAAAAGTAGGGAAACGTGGGAAACATCAGGAAGAGGTTTTAAAGAATGAAATGACGAGGGTGCAGGAGCACCTTTTCCCGCCGAGCACAATGAGATTATTAAGTTGGAACTATCAGGAGCTTGAGAACTCTTGGATAGTTCGTAGCCTTCACAAGTTGGTGAGGGATCAAGCTCCCACAGCGTGTTTATTTATGGAGACACGTTTAGATAGAAAGGGTTTTGATAATCATTGTAGAGAACTACCGTTTCCGAACAAGTTGTTGTGAAGAAGCCACATGGTGGAGGTGGTTTGGCTCTCATTTGGAAAGCACAGATTAAGATAGAAGTTTTAAATTTTACAGACCACCACATTCTTGCAAGGGTGGTGGAGGAAGATGGTTTCGCATGGATATTGACCTGCTTCTATGGTTGGCCTGAAGCAAGCCAAAAACACAAATCGTGGCCCTTCTTAATCATCTACGATCCTTTGTTGATGGCTCATGGTGTTACATAGGGGATTTGAATGCTATCCTACACTCCTCTGAGAAACAAAGCAGGTTTCCTCCCTTATTTAAACAAATGGATGAATTTCGCTGTTTACTTGATGGTTGTAACTTGGCAGACCTGGGCTTTGTAGGATATCCTTACACGTGGAATAATAAACAACCAGGAGTGGAAAATGCAAAGGAAAGGTTAGACAAGGTTGTGGTTGACATGGGTTGGAGAGATAAATTCCAAGAAAGTTTGGTCATTCATTATTTTCCCATGCATCTGATCACTGACCTATTCTCTTACATGCTCGGATAGCTTTGAGGTGTTGTGGTAGTAGCACAAAGTCATTTCGGTTTGAAGAAGCTTGGCTGTTGAGGGACTATTGTGAAAAGGTAATTCAGGAAGCGTGGAGTTTAATGGCAAATATAGAACTGGGTTTAAGAAGTATGAGGGAGAAAATCAGTAGGTGTGGGTCTGATTTGTAGGCTTAGGGTGCCACTAATACCCACCCTAATGAGGAAGAAATCAAGAAAGTTTAAAAGAGGGTTGAAGATCTTAGCATGGTTGAGCCCACGGTGGAGAATAAATCTGAGTTTTTGGTAGCAAGTAGGATTCTTGATGACTTGCTTCTTAAACAGGAGATATTTGGGGCACAACGATCTAGGGTCTCATAGTTGAAGCATGGAGACAAGAACACCAAATATTTTCACTCCAAAGCCTCTCAAAGGCGAAGGAGAAATGTCATTCATGGAGTCAGAGACCAAAACAATGAATGGGTGGAAGAGCCAGAGGAGGTTGCTGGGAGTGGCAATTGAGTACTTTGAGAGTATTTTTCATTTAGGCACATGTCAAAGGATGGAGGAATGTCTTAGTGCAGTGCAATATAAGGTGACCCCAAATATTCTTGGGACCGTGAGGTGGTTGAGACTAAATTTCAGAGGTCAAATGTAGAGGCTATTTTGCACATTCCCTTGAGTCACAGACAAACCCCAGACGTGATATTTTGGCTGCATATGAAGAGTGGGGATTACTAGGTGAAGTTTGGATATCATGTCGAGGCTTATCTCAAGACAAGAAGCTGATAAGGGCGAGACTTCAGGGGTGGTATTTGGAAGTTCGGTCTAGGTGAAGTTGTGGAAACTTCAGTTAACAAATAAAATAAAAGTGTTTGGTTGGAGGGCTTGCCTGGATATTTTGCCTACTCGGGTGAATTTGTCTCAAAGGAAAATCCTTGAGAATGACAGGTGTGAGGTGTGCTTACTAGCCAAGGAATCTGGGTATCATGTATTGTGGGAATGTGGGTCGGCCCAAGACATATGGGCTGGCTGTCTAAGCTGCTTGCAGAAGGGAAAGACTGGGCATGAAGATATGATGTAGCTGGTAGAGCATATGCAGCGTTGATTGACTGATGAAGATCTGGAACTGTTTTGGGTTCAATGTTGGTTAATTTAGAACCAATGAAATTCTATAGTGCATGGGGGCATTATTCAAGATGCTGGAAGACTAAATCAACGAGCTTCAAATTATCTAGAGGAGTTTTAGGCTGCTCAGAAGCATTTGATTTTCTTGGACACTGTTGATTTAGTGCGGACATGGCGACCTCCATCAGGAATATCATACAAGTTGAACTTCGATGTTGCGGTGTTCGCTGATACAAGTTCATTGGGGTTTGGGGCGATCATCTGAAGCAACAAGGGGGAGGTTATGGCTGCCATGTCAGCCAAAGGGCCGGCAGTTGCTGACAGTGAAGAGGCTGAGGTGCTCGCGTGTCGGAGAGCTCTAGAGTTTGCCGTGGACGCTGGTTTTGAGGAGCTGGTGATAGAGGGTGACAATGCCATGGTCATGAAATCCATTACTTCCTTGAGGGCTTTACAGTCTAGCAGGCTGGTTAATATTTATGCCGATATCCCTTTGCTAGTTCCAGGTAGTAGATGTCAGTTGTTTAGTTGTGTTAAACATAATGCTAATACTGTAGCCCACTCCTTAGCTCGCTATGCTAGGTTGATAGATGAAGATATTTTTTGGATGGAAGAGTCTCCACCTCCAGCCCTTGAAGCTTTGTACTTGGACTCCGTTTCTCTGAATGAATGAATATGTTTGGTTTGGTTTTCAAAAAATTAATTTATCAACTTGGACTTGACTCGATAAAAAGCTCGTGTATGTTTGTTTGTTTATAAATAAGCAAAGATTGAGCCATCGTTTTAGGCTTGTTTAATAAACAAGTCGAGCCCAAGCAAAAAAATTTGTTCACGAACAAGCTCGTGAGCTATAAGGCTTGATACAAAACAATTAAAGTATAAACTCATTTATAAGTTTATATATGTTAGCTAAATATCATTACAAATATTTTAATAATAACATGGTCAACATGGAACCACTACCCATTACCTTGATTTTTTTTTCCTTCCATCTAAACTGACCAAGAACCACTTTAGACTTTAGTTACATTTATAAATAAATAAATTAATTAAGTGGGTCATAAATGATCCTTTCCCATCAATCATCTAAGGTAAATTTACGAAACATATTAGTATTTTCCTACTCATAATAGTTACAAATAAGTATTTTTCTAGTTCATCACCATTTAACGTAAATGTAAAAATTATATTTTGAACAATTGCTAAAGCTGTAGATAAGGAAGGATTAATGAATGAATTTAATTTTGTAAAATTTTAATCTGAATAATGGCTAATCATAAGTAGGATTAGACCTATGATAAAATGAGTATACTATTTTTTTTTCTTAATTTTAAAGATTTAAGCATTTGATAATGTAATTTTTTTAGATCTCGAGCTCAAAAGCTTGACTTGAGCTCGAGTTTAAGCTTGATATTAAATTTGAGCTTGACTTGACTAGTTAATCAAAGCCAAGCTCAAGCTTTTTGCCTATCCCACAAACTCAAGTTCAAATATTATTTTTAGGCTTGTCACGAGCTCAAGCCAAGCTCAAACTTTTGACTTTTCTAGGCGAGCTAAGCTTGAACATGCATTACTCGACAAAGCTCGGCTTGTTTACAGCCCTAAGAGGAGATTTCATCTTGACAAGATGATATTTTGAATTTAACGCTATGTTTATTTCAAAGTAAAATATCTTCTAGAAAATAATTTCTCATTTTCAAGTGTTTGTTTGCATGTAAAATATGGTTAACTTGTAAAATATTTTCTATTGACCATAAAATCATTTATAAAAAGTGATAACACGTTTTAACTTCGAAAATTTAGTAAATTTTTTTACAAAAACACACTTCCCCTCACATCATTTGGTGGCTAGGTCATTGATCCAGTGGACTGTGCAGCTAGTGTCTGCAGTCTGGTGGTCGGTGGTCTCGTCATGTTTCGACAACCAGTGTCAGTGGTCCTGTCATTGGAGACACTATCCCAACAACCAATGTCGGGGGGTTCAATAACCAAAGCCGCTATTCTTGCCACGGGTGTTGGTGGTTTGATCACCAAAGACACTGCTCTGGCAACAGTCATTGGAGCTACTATTTCGGCTGCTGGTTTCGGTGGTTCGAGTCCAATCATTGGACCTCCAGTAGCTGTAGCTCTAGTGGCCCAAACCACAAATTTTGATAATTTACTTAAAAATTCTACTTATGATATCAAACATCTAAAAATATTTTACGAATGTCACAATATTTATGAGTAGTATGTTCCCAAAAAGCTCATTTGTGTTGACAATGGAATTATAGAGTTAGCATGTTTCAACTTTAGTAAGTCTCAGCAATATTTAATGACTTTTTTTTTCTTTCTTTGAATGGATTATTTTAAAGACTTTGTTTTATGAGGACTTTTTTTTTTCTTTGAATGGATTATTTTAAGGACTTTGTTTTATGAGTAGGGGCAGAGCGAATTTCAACTTGTCCATGTGACATTAATGAGTACGAGTTACTCGGTAGGTCCCATTATTATTAAGAAAAATGATATGTCCACAACATTTTCATAACATTTTTACAACAAATTCTAAGTGGCAAATTGTTACTGGTTGTTATTGTTGGAGCAAAAAAGTAATTTTCGTGTTAGGTTCAAATTTGAACCAATAACAACTAACTACCTGTGATTTGTTCCAAAAATGTTATAAAAATAGTGTGGACGTAACATTAGAGCCCCGTTCAAATTTGGTAAGCGTCACTGAATAAAAGTTCTGAAAAATATCTAAAGAGACAATCACCTGTTGATATCTTAAATTAAAATGACATAAGCTTAAAAAAACATGTGACGCCTAACCAACAAAGACACAATATTCTTCTTCTAAAAAAACCAAGACACAATATTTTTCAACCACAAAGTTAAAGGGCACTCCACTTCACCAAAATGTAAAAGAAGCGGTTAAAAAAAAAAAAAAAAACTTTTACCTATACTAAAATGGTGGGAGATGAGAAAAATACCTGAGAGAATGGTGGTTGTGTACTTGGATGTGGGATTGGAGATGTAGAGCTTTTTTTTTATTCTTTATTTTTTATTTACCGAGGAAGAGTGAGAGCAAAATAAAAGTAATGGTCGTAACATAGCTTTATACATAATTTTGTGCCATAATGTTATGCATAACTTTGTGAGTGGTGGAATTCACTACAACAGATTCTAGTTATTTCAACCCTCTAGGTTTACTAAAATCCGTCGAAACAATCTATAAATACAAACATTGTAGGGAATATTATTAAACTATATTTCAAAGGTTATTTGGTCCCTTAAAATAAGTTAAAAGAGAGAGAAAAAAAAAAAAAAAAAAAAGGCGCCAGTTTTGAACCAAAACTTTTACATTTTTCAGCCCGCAACCCTTGATAAAATATGACAAATTTTTCAGCCTTTGAAAAAAGCCCTCAACAAAATTTTCATCCCTTGAAAAAATCCCACAACAAACTGAGAAAATATCACTCTCTCGTTGAAAGCCTGAAACTGAGAGCGAAGTTTTATTTTTCTCACTCTCTCGCGTAGAAATCTCATAGAGCTCGACGATCATGGAGATCTCATAGAGCTCGATGATCATCAATTAGGTACGTAATCGCACAGCTTCGATTAGGTACGAGTTGATCTCTGTTTTGTTACTCTTCATCTCTCTTGGCGTTGTGTTTCTCAGCTTCGATTAGGTACGAATCACAAACCCTAATTTCGTCTTTGATTTTTTTTTTTTGGTTTACGCACGCTTTTTCATCGATTTCCCCATGATTTTCGTTTCACATTTCTTAGAAAACTGAGCTCATCATCGATTTCCCTATTTCGATTTCTAATTGTTCAACTTTTGCGAACTTGTTATTCGATTTCAAATCATAATCTCTATTTCCTTTACAGCTTTCATACAAATATTGATTGAGTTTTTTATTTTTTGATTGTGAGTACAGGCACAACAAGATTGCAAGGCTCAATCCAAGGGATTGCTAGTATTGGTTGTGTGGGAAATGTGCTTTTAGACACTCTGTAAGCCTTGATTTATTTCCTAATATAATTTGCACGTTCAATAACTAGGAATTTGATTTTCATTTTTGCTCTGTCAAGTGTGTTTGTGTATTCAAATTTAGTTTTCTTTCTTTCCGTGTGTGTGTGTGTGTTTGTGTTTATTTCAATTTGCATCGTCCAACTTGTTGGCTTTGGTGGGTGAGTGTTGACTTTGAATTGTACGGATCTACTGGGTATCATTGTTATTTGTTAGCTATTGGGAATTTGTGTTTAGTAGTTGAGGAATATTAGTAGTGCTTAAAGCTTACTTGGGTTTATAGTGAAATAGTAGTATTTTAACAATTCCAGAGGGGAGTTACCCTAAAACTTTGGAGACTCAGAGGACCTTAATTCATAATTTACTATTTTAAACATTGTGTTTGGGATGATGGGTTTATTGAAATGCTATCGGTTTTTCTTTTGATGGTAATTTGGAATAGACACGGGTTTTTGTTTAGATAACAAAATGGTTGAGGCAAATTTAGTTTTACTTCTTGTTTATTTATTCTTTTGCCAGTGCTTTGGTTCATATTTTATGGTTGAAAAGGATGGGCTCCAATAGAATTACAAATATTTCTGTTTGAAAGGCTATTCGGACGCTGATCTCAAAGGGTGCTGGATCTGGTTCCTATCCAGGTAGTTAATTGAGTGAGTTTTGTCTTGCTAATCCTCATTTCTTTTCACTTAGCAAAAACAAAAGATCTATTTTTTCTTGTTGTTTATTAGGCCCCAATAAGTTGTTTCTATTGGTTACGGCTCCCTATTCATTGAACCTGCCTCTGCATTTTCTTCCCAAACATGATTTTAAATACAACAAAAAGGTAACAATTCCCCTTTATTTATTTATTTAATTATTTTGGGTTAAGTAAAATGTGCAACAGCAAAGCTATATAAATAGTATGCCTTTTTATCAATTTTTTTTTTTCTATTGTATGGTAAGTCTGCTTGCTTTTATGTGCATAAGACAGTTGTATTCCTGACATGATAGTGGATAGTCTCGATAAACTATTGTTCTCACTTTTCATTAATTGTAAATTTACTAGAGAGATTGCTATGGGTGCTTCTAGGCAAATTCACTTATAGATTGTAGTAGAGTGTCCTATTTGAAGTAGGAAATAGGACACTCTTATTGTCTCATATAAAATACTGTTTCTTTTACCCTCCCGGAATTATGGTTGTGCTGTGGAATGGATTGAATAAGTCTACAGAGTGGGTTAGATAGCAGATCGTCTTTCCAATAGAATTATAAATATTTCTGTTTGGTTTTTATTGCACATGGTTGGAAGCATTGCGTTTGCAGAATTCATAATTTGAAAATTCATAATCCATTTGCTAAACATGGTTCCACAATTTCTATTCTAGAATGTCATTCATTTGCTAAACCTGGTTGCACTAAACCATGTTTCTGCTATGAAATATAAGACCTGATTACCAAAATGTTGCTGCTTATGTTGAAGCAATTCCATCTCATCTTGTTTTACTAGAAGCCAGGGAAAAAAAAAACTGTCTAATAAATTGTGCTTCTTCTATGTTCTTTTAATACATGTTCTGAAGTAACTCATATCCAATAGGTGAAGTTTCATTCAATCCCCTTGAATTGGAAAAATTTCTTTTGTTTTTTGAGAAGAACCATCCTTTTATTGTAACTGTAAAATATGTAATTTTGATATTATGGCCTATATATCAGTGAAAATTATTAGGCTTCTTGTATTTTTCAGTTGTCTTGTCTATGACCACAAATTTCATCATTTGCACTGTATGTGTGTGCAGTTTTTGTGTTTAATGGGTGGTGTGTGTGATTGTGTATTCAAATTTAGTTTTCATTCTTGCTGTGACTAGTGTGTATACAAGTACCAGTGGTGTGGTGATGTATACACTTTTGCTTGAGAATTGAGATGGTGGTGCAGGTACTTTGTATGTGGAGGACAACATATGTGTGGCGGAATGGGAATCTGGGATTATTAAAGTTTATGTATTTGATTGTGTGGTGGTGTAGGTACTCTGTTTCCTACTCTATGTGTAGGTACTTTGTTTGTGTGGTGGTGTAGGTACTCTGTTTCTACTTTATGCTTCATATGTGGTTTTCACTTTCAAGAACTGTTTTACTTATGATACCAACCCTATAGTCTTTTGTCAAACTTTAGTAGTTCATCTCCACAACCTGAGTACTTGGATGTGCCCTTTCTATACTTTTTAATAAAATTTATGACTTATCAAAACATATATAATATTAATTTAAGATTAAGTTGGGTTTACCTAAAGTAGTAAACAATCTCAGTAAGACCCATTTTTGCAGTTAAGATAATTTTTGGCATGTCATTTTAAGTCGTATTAGCAAACATAATAGAGGCCATAAAGATATGAATAGGCTCTTCAAAGTTCAAACAAAACTCACAGCCTCCCCAATCATGCATAGAGATACTCAACTGATATTGCTTGTAATGAAGATAAACCTTACTGACTGGTAAGTGGTAGATTCTTGATGCACATGCACCACTAGCTTGCATATTTCAATACTATCTAGTGCTTACTGCTAATAACCTCTATAAAGTAAAGGATTTTCCTTGCCATTTCCATGTCATCTTGGAATGCTAATTTGGAAAATAATATTGACACTCAACACTACCAGTGCTAAAATGGTTCAGGAAATCATTTTTGTGGAAGGTGTTTACCCCTTATAATACATTCCCTTCATTGCTTACCCCTGCCTGGTGCTGACTGCTCAGGGATCACCAGCAAGATGTATTCTCATCATTTTTGTTCTTGTTGCAGTTGTCCTTTGTTTGGAAAAACAAAAGAAGGGTAAAAGAGCAAAAACCGTGTCCAAATTCAACAACTAGTCCACGTTTTGGTATGTATGAAGTCAGAATAATGTGTCATTAAGATTGGCTTCTAAAGTTACAGGTGTGCCTAATTAATTTATGTTTTTTTTTTCCTTTCTTTTTTGGTTTTATATTGATGTGCTATAATTTGATTGCTTTGGAAACTAAATTGCTGTGCTTGCTTGGTGTGATTATTTATGATATTTTTTGTTTAGATTCTCATTTGTGATGTTTGTTGTTGGTGAAGTATGTACTGGAATGGACTTGTTTTGCTTTTATTTTCTACTAAAAATTTGGAACCAATTTTTTTTGTTGCAGAAATTAGTTGAAATATTCTAGCCATAGAGTTAGAATAATATTGTGTATTTGATAGAGGCCGTAGCTTTGTTATTTTGTGTTCGTTATAGTAGTTTTTCAAATAATCGGTTTGATTTGTATAAGAGCTAAAAAGAAAATTTCCTTGATCACTATTAAATTAGTTTCAACCCTTTAAGAAAGTTTAGCTTTTCTCTATGGTAAAGCAAAAAAAAAAATTTTTAAAAATTAAGAAAGCATAATTGCGAAACAATATCAAACTATGTGACAATTTGTAGGGGTTTAGTTGACTGAATTTTTGAAATATTAGTTATTTATAATTATTTGATTCTGAGCTATGTTTTGTGAACTCTGTTGTGCCTGTTTTGTTCTTTTTGAAATTATGGGTATCTTGAATTTGATATTGTGGAAAAGTGCGTAGATATATTTGTTGGGAAATTAACAAACTTTGGTATCATTTTTTCTTTTTTAGAAACTTGAGGGCATCCATAATGGCTGATAACTTCTTGCTTTGGAGATGATGATGAAGAATAAAATGTATCAAAACTTTTAACTCTTAGACAGATTTGGTCTTTATACAAAGTGCGATTGTTGATATCTTTTTCTCTTAAACAATAATTGACATATTGGCAATTTGTATGCAGCCCTAATTTGTTAATTTGTAGGTTTGAGTTTAGAGATCAAGGAAAGTGTAATTGTAACAATATACCACTTTTGCTATACATCAATATCATAACATATCATATCAACAATTGTGAATTTGTGTGTGTGTGTGTGTATATATATATTGTGCATGATTGTGGTTTTTTTTTAATAAAATAAAATCTTATTTTGATGGTTAAAAAACCCTTTAAATAACCTTATTTATCAAGAGTTGTAATTATAAATCTTTTAAACCTTAGTAAAAGGCTATTTAAAGGTCTCTTGACCCTCAAAATAAGATTAGAGCACTTGTTTTGAGGGTTACAAAGTTTCCTTTTCGACAGTATATATTTCAAAGGTTATCAAGGATCAATTAAACTCTTAAAATAATTTTTTTCAAAGTTTTTTAATACATTTTTTAAAGATTTTAACCCTTGAAAAAAGTCAAATTTGTTGTAACAATGTGTACTCCTACCATCACATTTCTACCGCTCACAAAGTTACGTGCCGATCGACCATTATCCAAAAAATAATGATCTTTCTCAAACATAAATGAACAAAGCTTGTAGCAAAATGCCAAAAACAGCTCACTCCCTGCGAGTGGGACGTGTATTTCAGTAGTTTCAATAAGGAAGAGTTACAAGAGTAGTCCTTTACCTTTTGTGCTTTTCTTGTACATGCGAACGGGAAGCGAAAAAGGTTGAAAGTTCAAGTGCGAAAAATGGAGGTCTAGAGGTTAGGCCCAGCTGCCAAGGTGGAAAAATGTTTGTGCTTCAAGCCACGTAAGCTGGACGTTTATGCACTTATGAGCCTATAATATATATATATATATATATATATATATAAGATTGTGTGAACGAACACTGTTAATAAAAGCTTTTTTTGCAATTTTATAGTAACTTTTTGCAGTTTTTTATATTTTTTATTTTTCAATAATTTTTTTGATAACTTTTTTCACTAATTTTTAAGTAAGACTCATAAAAGAAAACATCAACAAGTACAGTATAATGTTTATTAACCTTTCTCATATATATATATATATATATATATATATTTTGGAGGTGGAGGTCCCTGTGGCTCCGTACCTGAAGACGATAAAGGAATTTTATCCAATCAAAGAAAAAGATAAGAAAAGAAAGGTATTTTAAAAGTGAAAGCCAAAAAAGGTTGATTTCGGTCCAAATCAGATCAGAAAAGGATATGCAAGTAAACGAAAAGATGATGATCAAGAATCAAGATCAAGAAGTGGGGAGGCTCAGCCAAATTAAGCTAAGTTTACAATAGAGACAAGCAGAGTCGAATGAAATTGATAAGAGCCAAGAAAAAATGAAAAAGTGGAAATCTCAACGGGAGACTTGTATTTGTATGCTGGCCATAAAGAGAGCAGCTGGGAGGGAAGACATAATTGATGTGACTTGTGCCATCAAATCATTCCTGTATCTCACAAACCTCTTGGAGAAGCTACTCGAAAAATTTCTTCCTGATTTGCGTGGACGTGCATTTTGGCGCGACTGGCTTTTGGACTTTCAATCTTACAGAAAATACATGCCGTTTGCATGTATCCCCTCGGGGTGAACCCCACACTTTCGAGTTGAGCATTTTTGGTATTGTTGGGAAAATAGTATGACTCGGGTACCTTTTCCAATTTTTTGTAAAATTTGAAAGATAAAGAGTTTTTTTATTATCATTTTTTTTTATCTCTTACCTACTTATGTTTTTAAACTTTCTCAAAAAAAAAAAAAAAACTTATTTTTTTAAATATTTTTTCTAGCGAGTTTCAATATATGACATCTGCTTCTAATGATAACTCTTTATCATCAAACTCTGACACTAATTAGTTTTTGGTATAAGTGAAGATTGAATCTTAAATTTCTTATTCAACTATTAGAAATTTTACCGGTTGAACTAACTAAAACCCATTTTAAATATATTTTTCAATAGACTCTCAATCATTCTTAATCTCGTTTATACACTAGTACATGTTTATTTAATCTTCTTTTATTCATTCCCAATAGCTATATTCTTCAAATTTCTAATGAATATATTTTTAAATCTTCCAAAGATAACATTTTCAAATTTTCCAAAAGTCATATTTTTTAAATGGTAATATTTCTTAATAGTTATATATTTCAAATGGAATTAATAAATTTCAAGATTAATAGATCAATTTCAAATTACATATAATTTTTAAAGCACTTGCACAAGACTAACATAAATGAAGAGAAATTTCAAATTACAATAAAAATTAATGCTAGCATCAAACTTAAAATTAGATGATCCTTACTCTCTAGCAACAACTTGGCAAATTCTTTCTCTGGGTTGCAATACAAGTTATGTACGTAATATGTTTTTAACGCTCTGTTTGTTTCGATATAAAATATTTGCAGGAAAATATTTTCACATTTTACAGTGTTTGTTTTGCAGTAAAATATATGATCAAACGTAAAATATTTTCAGTTAACCAAATCAACTTAGGCAAATTTGTGAAAAATGTTTTCAACTTGGAAATTTTGGTAAAACATTTATGTTTGCTCTCTCCCTCTCACCCTAATACCTATTAGGTCTCTCTCTCTCTCTCTCTCCATAACCCAGCCACCTCCGATCCCTCTCTCCCACCCATCATCGGCTCTAAGATCTAATCGACACCACCAGCAATAAACTGTTAGAAATATACTTACCATTCCGATCAACTATTCGAAGTAGTAATTAATGAGACCGAGTGCTCATCATTTCCTTAACCTTTTAACCAAAAGGAATTGTCTTTTTGTGGTCTTCTAATCTCTACGCACATAGAATGAGACACAACATCAATAGAGTTATTAATAGTGGTGATAATGATTAGATTACCATCATGTCAGCGTTTATGGAATAGGGTTTATTTCATGTGCTAGTAGGTCCTTCTGACATCAACCAATGATTTCCAAAAGTTCCCATTTTGGGAAGAACAATATCTTGGTTTTTTTGGTGTTTGGTTTGGTTGTGTGAGATTCATTTATTTCTTTGATGATTTTGATTTTGGTTGCTTGATATGAGTTAGGGTTTATGATTTTCAGATTTGTTTTTTTTTTTTTTTTTTTTTGGGAGGGTTTTTAGTTGTGTGGCATTATGATCTTTGTGTGATGAAATTGTTATTAAATATTTTACACAACATTTTTGTGTACACAACAAAACACTGCAAAATAAAAATATTTTTTATTTAAAATATTTTACATTTGCAAATATTTTATGTCGAAACAAACAGAGCGTAAATGACTTTGATTCAGATAATAATTTTGAGATAATCACACCTCTTGCATTGGAAGAAGAAATTTAATTTTAAGTTTTGTGATGCTTACATTAATGGGTAAACTATGTTTTTTGTCCCTATTCTATGCACCATATTTCAATTTGATCCATAACATTTCAATTGTGTTAATTTGGTCTCTTACCTTTTAGTACCATGTTAATTTAATCCCTGCCGCTATCTTTTGAATGAAAATTGATGATGTGTCTAATGGCCAAAACAAAAAATTAGCTTCCATTGGTATAAGAATAAACTAAAATTTTATTTTGGCCGTTTGTTATGTTAGCAATTTGCATCAAAGATGTAATGATAGAGACTAAATTGACACGATATTGAAAGGTTAGGGACTAAATTGATACAATTAAAAGGTTAGGGACTAAATTGAAATATGGTATAAAGGATAGGGATCAAATACGTAGTTTACCCTACATTAAATTTTGTCTTTAGTCTTTATTGTAATTTGAAATTTCTCCTCATTTATATTAGTTTTGTGCAAGTCCTTAAAAAATTCGATGTAATTTAAAATTTATCAAATCTATGTAATTTGGAATGAATTTATTCATTAATTTTAGCCTAATTTTTATCTTTTAATTATTAATGTTCATTAACTTATCAATTATCCTTTCTATTTTATTTGAAAAAAAATACATTTAATCTTAATTTAAAGGATTTTTATTCTTATTGTTCATTAGCTTATAATTAACTAGCTTGTAACCCCATGTATATGCATAAATATTCTTAAAAGATATACATTAAAATGCATAGTATAATAATCTTACATATATAATTTAAATATTATTGATAATCATTCTTTTATATATATATATATATATATATATATATATATATATATATATTAACTCTTTAAAAAGTTTTGTAAGAATGTTATTAGGTAGAAAATGTATATGTCCATTTTTAAAATATTTAATATTCATTAATTCTAGATTCTTTGGTTTTTGTACACAATAACTCACTTGAATAGATATTTATGATATGATCTCACATTTGATTCAAAAATTAATAAATAAAACTCTCTCTAAAAATAAATAATTTAGGACACATGGTGCAAAATTAAACTTTAATTATAGAATTTAATTGGATTTTTTCTAAACTTTACCTATTAATATATATATATATATATATATATATATATTTGTGTCAAATGAATTGTTTTTAGTTATAAAAAAAAAGGTTCATAAATATAAAATCATTAAAACTCTCTTTTCCTCTAATTTTATATAATGTTAGATATATGATTATGTTTTTTTTTAATGATTTATTTATATTAGAATCTTTGTTTTCTACTCTAAATTAACTCATTTGGTACAAAAATTAAAAAAAAAAATTTGATTAGATGGAGCACGTGTCGTAAAATTAAACTCTAATTGAAATCTATTTCTTACACTTAACTAACTAACTTGGTTTAAACTTTAAAAAAATTTAATTAGATGGAACACGTGCAAAATTAGACTCTAATTGAATTCTAATTTAAAATCTAATTGGACTTTCTCTCAGCTTTACTTATTAATATATATATATATATATATATATATATATATATATATATATATATATATATATAGATGACTTATAAACTTGAATGTTTTTAGTTCTACAAAAAAATGGCTCATAAATATAAAATCATTAAAAAATTATGTTTTTTTTATAGTTTACTTATATTGGACTCCTCATTTTTTACTCTAAATTAACTCATTTAGATGAGATACATATCGCAAAATTAAACTGTAATTAAAATCAAATTTTACATTGAATTAACTCACTTGGTACAAAAATTTAAAAACTTAGATTAGATGGGACACGTGGTGCAAAATTAGACTCTAATTGAATTCTAATTTGAAATCTAATTGGACTTTTGCTCAGTTTTGCATATTATTATTATTATTATTATTATTATTATTATTATTATATATTTTCTTAAAAAAAACTTACCATACTTATCTTTATAAAAATTCCACCACATTGTTTAGACTGTTCCTTTTTTTCTCCAATCCCCTTTCCTTTTGGTTTCATTATCGTTACACACACGCACGCGTGCGCAAGAAATCGTCACCCTGCTGCTCCACTGCATTACCACCACACCCTCAATTGTGAAGGCTGATGGAGATTGACCAAATCATGAGAAAGAGAAGATTCACTCAATCAGCAGAGATTAGCCAACTTAGATTAGCTTTCACCATCCACTACCGCCTTTATTTGTTGTTCTAATTAAATTGGTTTTATGAGAACAAAATTGTTGTTTTGATAATAATTTTTTGGAGTTGCTACAATGTTCTTTAGGTCAAGAAAGCTAATATAGCAACTCTAAAAAAATGTAGAGTTTAAAAAGGCAGTTGGAGCTGGTTTTTTGTGTGTTTGCTCTCCAAAAATGGGCGAAATGAAGGTGAAATCCACCGTAAGAATGTTGCTGCAAGAAGACAATGCTACCATATGAAAGCAAACAAGAATGTTGCCATCAATGGAATGCAAAGTTACCAAATGAAGGCAAAAGTCATTGTGAGAACATCGCTGCAAGAAGAAAGTGCTACCATATGAAGGAAAATATCAATGTAAGAATCTTGCTATCAATGAAATGAAAATTAACCAAATGAAGGCAAACATCATTGTGAGAACGTTGCTACATGAAGATAATGTTGGAGTGTGTGTGTTTCAAATACTAAACCTTTGCTTGTGTCCCACATTGGTTAGAGATGAGTCTTCATGTGTGTTTATAAACCATATCACAACTTTAGATAACTTGAAAGATAATGGGCTAGGGGTTAGAGTTGGGCTTGGGTTGGATTTAGGCTTGTCTCTATCTCTCTTGGGCTATACTCTCTTTCCCTTCTTTTCCTTTTAGCCCAATTCAGTTCAACTTGTTGGGCATTAACCAAGCACCCATTAAGGGCATTTAATGTGCTGCCCGTTGGGCATGCACAATGACCATTGCAGCCCATAAGTCCTCTACTTAGTTGGCTTATTAAACCCCTTATTCCCTTATTGTTTTCTTCAATTTTTCCAGCTACACACAGCTGCCTCTCTCCCTCTCCTTCTCTCTCCCTCCCTCTCCCTCTCTCTCTCTCTCTCTCTCTCTCTCTCTCTCTCTCTCTCTCTTTGTTCTGCTCTATTTTCTGCTCATCTCCACTGAAATTTCAGCATCATTTTTTTGGTTTTAAGGAAAGACAAATAAGGTTGTTCTTGATTCTTCTTGCTTGGGTGTGTATTCAATTTGAAGAAATTGTTATTGTCTAATCCTGGGGGGTTGTTCGGCCAAGAGAGTCATTCGCACTAAGTTCTACTTTGGATGGCACGAATCAACCTTTAAGGACAAAGCATTTTGTGTGTTTCTATAGCTTGTGAGATCTTTCTAACTCTATCTATTTATTTTTGTCACTGCTAATTTTTTAGAGATTATATTGTTGAATCAAAACTTGTTTATTTAGCCATATTTTCCAACATTCTTAAAGATTGATATTTGTGTTTTAAAAATGAAGAAACAAGTTGTTGATTCTCTTAAGGTCATTTCAGAAATTACAAAGTTTGAGGCTTTTGATGGAAATAATTTTAAACATTGGAAAGGAAGGATTTTGGCCATCTTGGAATTTACCGAAATTGACCGGGTTCTTTATGAGCCTAAACCTGAAGATGATCCTAAAAATATAGCAAAGTGGGAAAAAACAAATACATTATGTGTTTATACTATTAACTGTGGTTTATCTAACAAGTTGTTTGATAATTATTGTCATCTTACTTTTGCCAAAGATTTATGTGATGAACTTAATGGTCATTACGAGTTTGAGGATGAGGGTTCTAAAAAGTTTGCTACAGCTAAATTTATGTCTTTTCAAATGGTTGAGGAAGAAAATATTTCTAGCCAAATTGAAGATTTTCAAAAATTAGTATCCGACCTAACTAAAGAGGGTGATGTTTTACCCAAGCGATTTGTGGTTCATGGCCTTGTGTTTAAGTTGTTGGACTCTTGAAAAGAGTATAAGCACCGGTATAGCCACCATAAAACCTATTTGAATCTTCAACAAACTATTGTTGATATTCAAATTGAAGAAACAAATAAGATGCTGGAAAAGGTTTCTAGAGCTAAGGAATTTACTTCCAAGGCTAATGTTGTAGAGGGAGGACCCTCTAGACCTCCACAACATAATAAGAAACATGATTGCAAGGGAAAATGAAAATTTCATAATAAAAATGGCCCAAATCCTCAAATCCAAAAGAAAAAGGGTAATTGTTTTATTTGTGGTAAGGTAGGTCATTATGTGACAACATGTAAGGCAAGAGGCCACTTCAACAATAATAACAACAACAACAAAGGCTCAACATCAAATAAGGCAAATGTGGCACAAACTGAAGAGATCATTGCAGCGGTGGTGTGTGAGGCACACTTGGTGACAAAAGTGAAAGGATGGGTAGTTGACTCGGCTTGCACAAGGCACATTGGTGCATTTAAAGAGGAGTTTAGCTTCTACATTCCTATGGCAGAAGGCACCGATTGTGTCTATGTTGGGGACAATAGGTCCATGCCAATGAGTGGTAAAGGGAAGGTACTCTTGAAGCTAACTTTTGGTTAAACTCTTTCACTTAATAATGTCCTTTATGTATCTCACTTTTGACACAATCTCATTTCAGTACATTTGCTTGGTAAGGCAGGTATTAAAGTTTTATTTGATGGTGGCATAGTTATTTTAACTAAGAATGAAGTCTTTGTTGGTAAGGGCTATGATGATGAAGATCTCTTTGTACTTAATGTTGATCCAGTTATTAATGAAAATGGTTCATCTTCTTGTGCTTACTTAGTTGATTCCATTGATGTTTGGCATGGTAGACTTGGACATGTTAATCTTGGTTATATAAAAAAAAAATGAAAGAATGTGGAATTATTAATACCCTAAGTGAAGATAATATGGACAAATGTGAAATTTGTGCCGAAACTAAAATCACCAAGAAACCTAGCTTCTTGGATTGGCACATAGTGACTTGGGTGATTTAAAACACACTATGATTAGAGGCGGTACAAAATTTTATGTGATTTTTGTTGATGACCACTTTAGATTCACTAAAATTTATTTACTAAGAACCAAATATGAAGTTTAAGAGATGTTTATGAAGTATAAAAGTGAAGTTGAAAACCAAAAGAATAAAATGATTAAAAGACTTAGAACCGATAGGAGTGGTGAATATGAGTCTAATCCTTTTAAGGAATTTTGTGAACACAATGGCATAATTCACGAGGTAACACCACCCTATTCACCCGAATCTAATGTAATAGCCGAAAGGAAAAATAGGACACTTAAAGAGATAATGAATGCTTTAGTTCCGGGCTATCTTCCAACATGCGGGGGAGGCCATCCTTTCAGCTTGCCATATTCAAAATAAGATACCTCATAAGAAAATTGGTAAAACTCCTTATGAACTTTGGGAAAGGCGTAAGCCTAACTTGGAATACCTTAAAGTGTGGGGGTGCTTGGCTAAGGTCATGCTACCCAAGCCTAAAATGAGAAAGCTTGGTTCTAGAACATGTGATTGTGTGTTTATTGGTTATGCTTGCAATAGTACATGCTATAGATTTCTTTCCATCAAAAGTGATATATTAGAATCATATAGTATTATTGAATCCAAAAATATCATATTCTTTAAGCATGTATTTCCTATGAAAAATAAGGAAAAAATATTGCATGATTTTATTGAAATTTCTAATGACTTTGTTGATGATGTGCAAGAAATAAGAATGAGCAAGTGATTTAGGAAGGAAAAGGATTACGGTAACGATTTCATTGCCTATTTTGTTGAAGATGAACCTGTAAATTACTATGATGCAATTCAATCCGTAGTCTTTTTGGTTGGAAGCTATTAATAATGAATTAGAATCCATTATGTCTAATCATACTTGGGAATTGGTTGAGCTTCTACCCAAGGTTAAACTTATTGGTTGCAAATGGGTATTTAAAAGGTAATTAAAACAGGATGGTACAATAGATAAGTATAAAGCTTGCTTAGTAGCCAAGGGCTATAAGCAAAAATATAATGTGGATTATTTTGATACCTATTCTTTAGTTACTAGAATTGCATCTATTAGAATTTTATTCGCCATAGCTTCTATTTACAAACTTCTTGTACATCAAATAGATGTTAAAACTGCCTTTCTAAATGGTGATTTAGAAGAAGAGATTTATATGAAGTAACCTGAGGGTTATGTAGTTCTTGGACAAGAACATAGAGTTTATAAATTGGTTAAATCTTTATATGGTTTAAAACAAGCAACTAAACAATGGCATGAAAACTTTGATAATGTTATGCTTACACATGGGTATGTGATCAATGGTGTTGATAAATGCATATATAGCAAGTTTATTAATAATGAAGGTGTTATTATATATTTATATGTTGATGACTTGCTTATATTTGGATGAGAAAAGTCGACATATTTGATTGAGGCACAATATTGTGAGGCAGTTCATTGATAATGGTGCAATGTCCTTAGACTTTGTGATGTCAAAAAGGAATTTGACTGATCTTTTGATCAAGCCACTAGCAAGAAGGCTGGTGAGTGAGACATTGAAGGGGATATGACTAATACCCAAATTGTGACACTATGGCCAATGTCCAACCTTTATGATGGGTGATTCCATGCAAGGGGTTAAATGGGTAGAGGTCATTAGTAGTCCATATGGGCATTGTCAGTTATTGTGTTTTTCGCTATCTCATTGAGGATATTCGTGATGAGTCCATCTCTATGGTGTGAGACAATGCTAAGTTACGAATTGTTGGAGGTTGAGCTTTAGCTGTTAATGGACCCATAGTCTCTACTTGTTAGGATGACTTGTATTGCACACACTCTTGATGGATGCCACCTATGTGGGATTGGAAGTTGTGCCACTTTCTATTAGATTTGGGTAGGTCTCTAGAGCTCTCATGAAACCTAGTAGCGGATGGCCTGTTAAGGCGCCAACCCATTATGGAACAACCTTGGTAAAGAAAGTATGTGGGCGGTAAGTTTGGTTATTTAATAGCTTGATTAAAAGAGTATAACTCTACCATTGTTTAGTAGTTCTTACTTATTTATCCTAAGTATGGTTAAAACCTTATGGCACCATATTGATGCATTCCTTCTTGAGTTTATTGCCTTTCCTAGTTTAGTGTTTGTAACATGTGGGGGATTGTTGGAGTGAGTGTGTTTCAAACACTAAAACTTTGCTTGTGTCCCACATTGGTTAGAAATGAGTCTTCATGTGTGTTTATAAACCATAGCACAACTTAAGTGATAACTTGAAAAATAATGGGCTTGGGTTAAAGTTGGGCTTGGGTTGGATTTATGCTTGTGTCTATCTCTCTTGGGCTATACCATTTTTTCCTTTCTTTTTTCCTTTTAGCCCAATTCAGTTCAGCCCGTTGGGCATTAACCAAGTAGCCAGTTTAGGGCATTTAATGTGCTCCTTGTTGGGCATGCACAGTGACCATTGCAACCCATAAGTCCTCTACTTAATTGGCTTATTAAACCCCTTATTCCCCTATTGTTTTCTTCAATTTTTCCAGCAACACACGACCGCCTCTCTCCCTTTGTTGTGCTCTATTTTCTACTCATCTCCATTGAAATTCCAACATCATTTTTTTAGTTTTGAGGAAAGGCATATAAGGTTGTTCTTGGTTCTTCTTGCTTGGGTGTGCATCCAACTTCAAGAAATCGCTATAGTCTAATCCTAGGGGGTTGTTTGGCCAAAAGAGCCATGCGCACCAAGTTTTGCTCCAAGTGGCACGAATCAACCTTTAAGGACAATGCATTTTGCGTGATTCTATAGTTTGTGAAATCTTTCTAACTCCATCTATTTATTTTTGTCATTGCTAATTTTCTAGGGTTTATATTATTGAATCAAAACTTGTTTATTTAGCCATATTTTCCAATAGATAATGCAACCATATGAAAGCAATATCATTGTAAGAATGTTTCTATCAATGGAATGCATAATGGGCAAATGGGTGAACGTCATGGTGAGAACATCACTGTGTGAAGATAATGTCACTGTAAGAACATTGCTATCAATGGAAGGCAACGTCATGATATGACCTTTTAAAAAAAAGTGAGCAAAAATCACTATAAGAACATTGTTATCAACAGAACACAAAGCCACCAAATGAAGGCAAATGCCATCGTGAGAACGTCGATGCATGAAGACAATGCTACCATATGAAGGCAAATGTCACTATAAGAACATCGCTATCAACGTAAGGTAGTGTTACAATACGATCTGTTAAAAAAAAGAATGAGGCAAAGAAACAAAAAAGAACAATTGAAAAAAAAAATCACAAATGATAAAGCTTTGTACAAGAATGTACCTCTTTAAGAGCATTCACATCCAGATGTTTAAAAAAAATACCTATTTTACACTCTAAAAATTTACTTTATTTATTATATCAACTCATTTAACAATACATCTAACATCCTAATTCTTATTTTTACATATAACTCAATAAAATCATATAAATTATCTAATAAAATAAATATAGAACTACCCCATCTATCTCTTCTCTTATCTTCTTTTCTCTCCTCTCTCTCTCTCTCTCTCTCTCTCTCTCTCTCTCTCAACCACCCACCACCTAAAACCCAAACCCAAACCCAAACAAAACTAGAACCCACCAAAATCGTCTCTCTCCTCTCTTTTTCTTAACCACCACTGCCAACCAAAATTGAAACCACTACCAACAACCAAAGCAAACACCACAACTAGTCACACCACCAACTATAACAACCACAATCACCACCACCACCAAGCTACAATCAACAATCAATAACCACCACCAAAACCATAAACCTTGGATCTCCACAAACTCAAAACAACAAACACATCCACCACCCATCACAAACCCACTAGAATCCACCACAAACCTAAAACAACACACCCATCCACCACGAACCCATCAGAACAAATCACAACCATCAGACATAAATCCATTTCAAAACCACATACCCAAATCCATTGGAACAAATCTGCCCAACCCAAATCCAAAATTGTGCACCCAAATAATGAATAACCATCGCCACAACTGGCGATCTACACCACGGAGGAAGCGGTGGCAAGGTTTGAGAGAGAAGGACTAGAAAGAGAGAGATGAGAAATGAAGGATACAGAGAGAGCATCTTAGAAAAGAAGAGAATGTGTCTGACAAAAGAGAGAGGAGAGAGACAATATTTGAGAATAAAAAATTTATAACAACTTGCTACAATAATTATTATAAGGAAGAATTCAATGTAGCATGGTTGTAAAAAATTTTGGGTTTACACACCCAAATAAACGAGGGTTTTAATGTTTTGGGGTTGTAAAATAGCAATTTGGGGGTTTTACAACCCCCAATGCTTATGCTCGAAGTAGTTGTGTGGCTAAATCTTGTGAAACTTGGTGCCAAATTCTTCAAATATATGTTGACATTGTACTAGGATGCTAAGAAAAACAAGTAAACTATCGTTTGCAAATAGTAAGTGGGTAAGACAAGCCCACCATGACAAAACAGCCACCATCCCAATATATTTGTCTAACTTAGCTTTAGAGGTTGGGTGGTCTTGGATCAACCCAGGAATGGGACTAGGATTTGGTCTTAGGGGGGCTAAATATATTTTTGACTAAATTGGATATGTACACTTAACATTATGTGGTATTTGGAAAAGAGCCCTTCCATCCATACCAGATGACAATGTGTTTGTAAATTACTAGATCAACTCAAAATGATGTAGTTTTAATGTGGCAAAATGATGTCATTATCTTTCTGTAATAAAAAATATTTAATTTTAATCCACGTTGAGATTTTTTTTTATATAATTTTTCACTTTTAAATTTTTTACTTGCATTTTTTTTAAGGTGAAAATACCATTTGATCCTTACATTTTGATAACGGTCAATTTGATCCCTACATTTTGGTAGTTGCCAACATGCTTCCTGTTATTTTAAACTTACAATTAATTTAGCTCCTGTTATTTTCAATTTGCAGTCATTACGGTCCAAATATGGGTTTTTTTTCTAGTTGCTGAATTGATATGTGTGCCTACTAAAGTTAGAGATTTGTAAATTTGATTTATGTTTTTGTGTTTGGTTGCCAAAAAAGTGCAAGAAAATCTATGATTTGACTGTAACACCAAATTGACTACAAGTTAAAAATAATATAACTAAATTTATTACTACCAAAATATAAGGGCAAATTAACCAAAATGTATTTTTGCTTATCTTTTATACCATCTTCCCTCACCTGTCTCTTTATCTTGCATTGCCTTACACATAATCACAATTAATGGGGCTTACCCATTTAATGAAAGAGGGCAAGAAATCAACGTTCTCCTTTGTCATGGGCTACTTGGCTCTGGGCTAGAGTGTAGACAATAGAGTGCATGGGGAGAGGAGAAGGTTTTTCTCCAAACTAGTTTGGAGGGAAACCCTTCAAACTCCCTCTATATCTTTTTTATATTGAATGTGAATTTTAAAAATCTAACAGTTGGATTGCAATTTTTTATGTTCTTAACAGGTATGTCAAATTTCGTTCAAATTGGATGTTATTTACTATTCAATTGATAAATTTATTTTTTATGCATAATTTTATACCACAAAAACTTAAAATTTAAACATTTGATTAATGACATACTTATTGGTTTTTGATCATCTTGAAATTTTGCAAACATGGAAAATATAATAAAAATAAGCAATTCAACAATTAGATTTTCAAAATTCACATTAAAAAAAAAAAGATATATGAGAAGTTTGGAGGGTTCTTTCCATACTAGTTTGGAAAGAAATCTTTTCCATGGGGGAATGAGTGATTTGTTTACCTCCATTGTTGAATAACATATGGGATTCATCAAGCAATCCTCTTGGTTGAGGTTTCAATGAATAATCATGCCCTTCTTGTTCATTTCTACAAATAGGAAATCAAAAAAAGAAAGAGTTAGGGAAATATTGAAAATGGGTCTAATGTTTGTTCTTAATTTTCACAAAACCCTCACTTTTTTCTTTTTTTTTTTTAATCTTGTTCTTTTATGTTTTTTATGTTTTGAGAGGAGAGACACATAAAAGGAAACCAAAAATACATATTTACCCTCATTTTTAACAGATATGGGTTACAGAACTTTAACTGAGCTAACTTCAAGTGAGTGAAGTGCAAATTTTCAAATTACAGATAGGCAAGTTCAATTTTGGACAAACCACAAGTAGGTAAGTTGCAATTAGCCGAAAATTTTAAGTTTGGTGCTAGTTTTGTTGGTTTTGGAATTAACAGGTGTGCAGGCATTCGATTGTCGCGCCAAAGACTAAAAATTGGCGTTAAGAAAGAGAACCGAGATAGATTCATGTAGATTGAAATAGATAATAATAGGATTTATGGTGTGTTTGGTTAGAGTAAAAAGTGGAGGGATGGAAATTGAATGAGAGAAAAGTGAGGAGAAATGGTTGGAGTGATTGTTTGGTTGAGGAGGGAAAATGGGAACAAATTCTTTAGATAAAAATGCCCTTCTAACAACGTTTCTTGGTTCTTTTTGTTCTTTTCATTTTCCTATTTATTTTCTAAGTTTTCGTTTATTTCTTCATCTGGTACTTTTCATTGTTCTCTTCCTATTTTATTTTCTTTTTCTTTTTCTTTCTTCTTTTGTGTGTGTTCATCCTTTTATGTTTTTGTCTTTTTCTTTTATTACTTGTCATTCACTTTTTTTTCTTATATGTTTTGGGTTCATCTTTTTTTAATTTTCTATTTTTTTTAATGAAGTACTTATTTATACACAATTTTTCAATAAAAAGATAATGTGTTTTTTTTTTTTTTTTCTATCTTCCTATTTTTCTTCTCAACTAAAAAAAAGAAAAAGTTTTTCATCCCTCCACTTTTTCTCCACTAACCAAACACAAATGAGATAAACTAAAATCTTTAATTTCTATCCTTCCATTTTTTCATCCCCCCATATTTTCTATCTTCTCACTTTTCCATTCTTCCAATCAAATGGACCTTTAGAGCATTTGCATCAATCAATGTAAAATAGAAAAATGTATCAATTTTACACTTTCAACCCCCAAAATCACTCACATCAGTCAAGCTAAAAATGTATAAATTTGCAAAATTGCTACAGTAACTTTGTAAATTTATATTTGCTATAGTAACTTTGTAAATTTATATTGGTTCTATTTTCTTTTTGTGTAATTTTTATTCTTTTTTTTTTTACGTATATTGATGTTAAAGGAAGGGAGTGGATGGTGATTATTGTGAATTAAGAAAGAGAAACAATTAAAAATTAAAAAAAAATGATATTTTAATATATTGTAGCGTAAAATAGATAATTTAATGTAAAATGTTTTGAAAAGTGACTACGTAAAATAAAATAAAATAAGTAAATTTTTATGCTAAAATAGACAGAATTTTTTTAACAAGTTCATGTGAATGCTCTGTGTTTGGTTGGAGGTGGAATAGGGAGGATGAAAAAAAAAAAAAAAAGAGAAGAGAAGTGGAGAGATGATGTTTTTAGTGTGTGTTTGGTTGGAAGGAAGAGAGGAAAAAAATTGGTGAGGCCCGGTGTTTTCTTTTCAGGCTCACTAAAATGTTTTCTCTCCAAATTGGGGAGAAAACAAGAGATCGAGAAAATGTTTGAACAAAAAACTCTCATATGCTAAAGTATTGGGTATCTACCATTCACAGTTTCTACATTTTTTTTTCTTTCCTACTTTCTTTTCTGTTTTTCCTTATTTTTACTTGTCAACTATTTTTTAAAAAAATAAATTTTCTTCTCTAGTTTTTTGTCCTTTTCCATTTTTTAATCTCCTTTAGTATTTTTTTGGTTGTTTTCCTTTGTTTTTTGAATTTCCTTTTTTAGCTTTTTTTAAATCCTTTTCTGCACTTTTGATGCTTTTATTTTTAATTTGTTCATCCGATTTTTTTTTTGTTACTTTTTTTTTATCTATTAGGGGCATGAACATAAATTTGTACAAACTATATTTTTTATTCCTACACTTTTCCCCTCTCAAACCAAATATCAGAAAATTAAAAACTTTTCTATTCTCCCACTTTTCTATTCTCTCCCCATTTTCTATTTTCCTACTTTTCTACCCCTTCAACCAAATCGACCTTAGAGTGGAAATGGACAGAGAGGGGAAGCATCAGTGGCCCTGCCCCATTAATGGATATGTAGTACCTCTAGACTTTGCTACTTTGCTATGGGCTAGAGCGAGTAGAGAGATTGATTGGTTGCCCTCTTTCATTGAATCAGTGATTCCACCCCATTAATGGAGATTACGTGTTTGTTTGTGCAAGAGAAAGAGGTAGGCAAGAGAGAAGGATCAAAGAAATAGAATAGAAAGAGAACATTCGAGATATTATTAAAAAACAATTAAAACATTCAGGCTTAAATGAATTAAAAATAAATATTTTTAGGTTAAAATATTATTTTTGTTCATAAAGTTTGTACGAATTTTATTTTTTGTCCTTAAATTATAAAATGTTCATTTTTTGTCTATAAACTATTGAAAATCTTCAAATTAAAAAAAAAAAAAAATTATTTATAAACTATTGACAAAATTTTTTTTTCCCCTTATTTCTTATGCAAATATAATTCTTCTGGGAGATGGTTCTACTCATTGTAGGGATAAAATGATTAAAATATGTATTTGGGCCTTGGGCCTGATTCGGTGGTGTAAGCTTGTCCGGGCAGAGCCTGTGAGGCCCACAAGCCAGTTCATGCTACAAGGGTTGGAGGAGTTGTTCGAGGAGGAATATCTCCTCGGATGGGTCAGGTAAAAGTCATGGGACATGGCAGGGTGTTTGGAAAGAGAATTCCGAAAGATCTGTTGGGTAAAGGCATGATCCACCCAGTTATTGAAAGGAAGAATGTATGAGAAATATCAGAGGGAAAATGCTGCTACCACCGCATTAAAGACCTTGCACCTACCTCCCTGGACGCATTAATGGAGAAATGACATCTGAACAGTAATATTCAGTCTTCCAGCTATTGTTTGAAGACTTCCAGAAGGTGGTGGATGTGATAAGTATCTATTTGAAAGATCTGCGTTACACGTGGAAGAAGAAAAAGAAGAAGAAGATGGATATAAGAGAACAAGGGAGAAAGAAAGAGAGGGGGGACTTAAACTGTAATTGTAATATTTTGCTTAAAGAAAGAAAGGCAATACAAGTGGTCCTCGGCTTACGTCCGATGAGAGATTTTTTGCTATTTTTATCTACTAAATACGTGGTTAATGGCAATCTAGCTTGTTTTTCTCTTTATCCAATATCCATAACCTAAGTTTCAAGCTCACACTCTACAAATTTTATTATAGAAGGCTCTTTGGGCCTGAGTCCATCTAATGCTTGGACCGGGTACAAATTGCCCACTTACAATTGGCACTGTCTGTGGGAACCTAGTGCAAAAGGAATTGAAACGTTATGGCAGGCTCAGATCCGCATCATGCAGAGTCTCAGGAGTCCTAGTGTGAAGATCATTTCGAACACCTTGAGCGTCAGAGGGGTCAAGAAGGAAGTGTGCACACAGTCCACCCGCTAGAAGTCATTCGCGTGAAGGAAGCAGAGCCACCCAGGAGGATGATGCTAAGGCCATGAAGAAGGAGATTGACCACCTTAAGAAAAAGTTACGCCGTGTGAGACGGAGGCGATCATCATCTTTTTCTAATCCTTCTTCTGAGGGCTCCTAGGGAAGCAGTTGCAGTCCAAGGTCCAGGATTCCTCCTTGCAAAACCTTCTCGTACGAAAAGGATGAGTTTTCAGGTCGTAGGCATAAAAAGTTTCCCTCTAGGGGCTTGGGAAACGACGCTATGAGCAGGGCGTTGCACTAGATCTCCAAGTCCCTTTTCTCACATAGGATCGAGAAGGGAAAGCTTCCATGACAGTTCATCCAACCCACTTTCACCATCTATAATGGCAGGACAGACCCGTTTGAGCATGTGAGCCATTTTAATCAGAGGATGGCGGTATATTCACAGAATGAGACCTTGATGTGCAAAGTCTTCCCTTCTAGCTTGGGACCTGTTACTATTAGATGGTTTAACGGACTGAAGGCCGGTTCTGTTGATTCTTTCATGGAACTCACTAGGGCATTTACGTCTCGATTCATTACATGCAGCAGAGTCCCTCGGCCTTTGGACTCATTGTTGTCTATGGCCATGAGGGATGGTGAGACATTGAAAACGTATTCTGACAGATACTGGGAAATGTTTAATCAAATCGATGGCGATTTTGTCAAAGTGGCGATTAACACTTTTAAGATGGGCCTCCCAAATGATCACGACTTAAGGAAATCTTTGACCAAAAAGCCCATACGCAGTGTACGTCGGCTCATGGATCGCATTGATGAGTATAAAAGGGTTGAGGAAGATCAACAACAAGGTAAGGGTAAGACGAAGGTTATCCCTCAAGAGAAGAGGGATTTCAGGTCGGATAGGTACAATAACAACAGGTCGAGGAGAGATTTCTCTGGGCAATTTGGCTCAGCCACTCCTCAAGTAGTTAACACCGTATTTCGAGAACTAGTGCACCAATTGCTGGAGAAAGTCCGCAAGGAACCCTATTTCAAGTGGCCTAGTAAGATGGCTGGGGACCCTACAAAGCGAAATCAGAACCTTGTTTGCCAATACCATCAGGATGTAGGCTCATACTACCAAGAACTACCAGACGCTTTAGAACCATTTGGAACAGCTGGTCAGTGAAGGAAAGTTGAAGCAACATTTATACCAGCCTAATGGGTAAGGAAGCAATTTAAGTTCGATTAACCAGAGGAATAATTCATCTCGACCCCCCTTGGGAACGATTAATGTCATCCTCGTAGCTCCAGGCAGGACTGGTTCCTGTCCTACCAGGGTGATATTCGTATCACATACTCTCGCCGAGGAGTTTGGCTCCAAGCCGAAAAGAATAAAAGGTGCTTCTCCACCTATCTTGGGCTTCTCGGACGAAGCTAAAGTTGGGACCATCCAACCGCATGATGACGCCTTGGTGGTTACTCTAAGGATAAGGAACTATGATGTGAAGAGGGTGATAGTTGATCAGGGTAGCTGTGCGGATATGATGTATCCTGATTTGTTTAAAGGGCTTAAGTTGAAGCTCGAAGATCTTACGGCTTACGATTTACCATTGATAAGTTTTGAAGGGAAGGCCGTCATACCGAAGGGACAAATTCGTCTGTCGGTGCAGTCAGATCCGAAAACGGCTGATGTGGATTTCATTGTAGTTGACGCTTATTCCCCATATACGGCCATCGTTGCAAGACCTTGGCTGCATGCTCTGGGAGCTGTTTCCTTAACTCTACATGTCAAAGTAAAGTTTCCATCGGGACGACAAATTGAGGAGATTCTTGGGAGTCAATCGGTAGCAAGACAATGTATATCGGCTGCAGTATTGCGTCAGGTTGAACCAGAATTCACGGCCTTGGCTGCAAAAGACTTATAGCAATTAACGACTCTGGATGCGCCTGGTGCAGTGACAGCAAAGGAAGTAACGTGTGAAGAGTTAGAAAGATTTCTTATTAATAATGACCCTGAAAGGTTCTTTTAGATTGGGTTACGACTACCACATCGAGAGAAGATGGAATTGGTAACATTTTTGAAAAACAATATTGATGTATTTGCATGGGATCCTTACGAGGCTCCGGGGGTTGATCCTAGTTTCATTTGCCATCATTTGAACGTCAATCTTGTCGTTATTCCTAGGAGGCAACCACCTCGGCGTTCTTCCAAAGAACATGCTGAGGCCGTCAAAGAGGATGTGCTCAAGCTCAAAAGGGCTGGGGCTATTAAAGAAGTTTTCTACCCAGAATGGTTGGTGCACACGGTTGTAGTAAAAAAGAAGAACGGGAAGTGGAGAGTATGTGTGGACTTCACAGACCTGAACAAAGCTTGTCCTAAAGACTCATTTCCAATGCCTCACATCGATCAGCTGGTGGATGCTACGGTTGGGCATCCTTGGATGAGTTTTTTAGATGCCTTCCAAGGCTATCACCAAATACCTTTGGCATTGGATGACTAGAAAAAGACTTCCTTCATTACTTCTACGAGAAATTATTACTATAAAGTGATGTCATTCGGTTTGAAAAATGCAGGGGTTACTTACCAAAGGATGATGACTAGGATGTTCGAGTCGTAACTTGGAAAGACTATCAAGGTATATGTGGATGATATGATGGTGAAAAGCAAGACGGTATCTATGCATATGGAAGATTTGGATGACACCTTTCAAACGCTTAGGAAGTACAAGTTTCGCCTTAATACCTCTAAATGCTCTTTTAGGATAGGCTTTGGTAAGTTCCTAGGCTACATAGTGACTCATAGAGGAATAGAGGTAAATCCGGCGCAGGTCAAGGCCATCCACAGCTTGCAACCACCTCAGAATCCAAAGGAGGTTCAAAAGTTAACTAGGATGACTGCTGCTCTCAGCAGGTTTATCTCTCGGTCTACTGATAGGTGCAAACCTTTCTTCTAGTTGCTCAATAAGTGGAAAGGATTCAGATGGACCGAGGAGTGTGCTTTAGCTTTTCAACAACTTAAAGAGTATCTTTCCTGACCACCCATCATGTCTCGGCCAGAGGTCGATGAAGTCCTGTTTGCATATATAGCTGTAACCATTCATGTTGTCAGTTTGGTTTTAATACGGGATGACAGTGGTTTACAGAGACCAGTTTACTATATAAGCAAATCTTTGAATGAAGCTGAGGTGTGTTATTTATCATTGGAGAAAGCGATTCTGGCCGTAGTTCATGTTGCATGTAAGCTTCCTCATTACTTCCAATCTCACACTGTTGTGATTTTGACTCAAATTCCTCTCAAGTCGGTATTACGAAGTGTTGATTACTCAAGAATGATAGACAAATGGGGAACTATTTTGGGAGCTTTCGATATCAAATATATGCCTCGCACCTCCGTGAAGGGCCAGGTCTTTGCTAATTGGTGGTAGAGTTCGTCGAACCCTCACTAGAAGAAACTGCAAAGGAGTTACACGTTGATGAAAAATTAGTTGGCATGATCACATGCAAGGGGCTTCCAGTCTGGAAAGTATATGTTGACGGAGCGGCGAACCAGAGAGGGTCAGGTATCGAGCTAGTTTTGGTATCCCCTGAAGGAATTACCTTTGAGAAGTCGTTGAGATTGGCGTTCTTGGCCACTAATAATGAGGTTGAATACAAGGCTGTCTTGGTTGACATGGATATGGTCTAGAAAATAAGGGGAAAGTCAGTTCATATGTTCTTGGATTCTTAGTTAGTCATGAGTCAAGTGATGGGAACTATAGAGGCTAGGGATCCGAAAATGCAAGAATATCTGACCAAGGTCAAATATTTACGATCCAAGTTTGATTCTTTTATCCTGACGCATATTTCTAGAAATGGAAACAGATATGCAGACTCATTGGCCATTCTGGTAACATCTTCGGCTCAAGGTTTGCCTAGGATTATCCTCGTCAAAGACTTGTTGAAACCTGCTCTAACAACTGCAAATGCCATCCGTATTCATCAGGTAAGGCTCGGACCTAGCTGGATGGACCCCATAATTTCTTTTCTACAAGGCGATGTTTTGCCCGATGAGAAGTCTGAAGCAGATAAAATTCGTCAAAAGGCACCTCGATTCTGGTTATCCGACGATCAAAAGTTGTATAAGCGCTCCTTTTCCAGACCATACTTGCTTTGTGTACACCCTGAAGCCACAGAGGCACTTTTGGAAGAATTGCACGAAGAGATTTGTGAAAGTCATACTAGAGGAAGGTCCTTAGCCCATAGAGCTTTGACCCAGGGATATTGGTGGCCTAATATGCAGAGAGAGGCTCAGGACTACGCGAGAAAGTGTGACCAATGCTAGAGATTTGCTCCCAACATCTATCAACCTGGTGGTGTCCTTAATCCTTTGTCTAGTCCCTGGTCATTCGCTCAATGGGGACTAGATATAGTAGGGCCTTTTCCGAGGGCTATGGGAAATAAAAGGTGGTTACTAGTGGGAACTGATTACTTAACCAAGTGGGTTGAAACTGAGCCTTTATCAAATATTAGGGATGTAGACGCCAAAAAGTTTGTTTGGAAGAACATTATCACTAGATTTGGGATATCTCACACATTTATTTCAGATAATGGCATGCAGTTTGATAGTAAAGCTTTCAGAAAGTATTGTAGTGACTTGGGCATCACAAATAGATACTTTACTCCAATTTATCCTCAGGAAAATGGGCAGGCCGAGGCTATTAACAAAATTATAGTCAATGGACTCAAGAAGAGACTGGATGACGCAAAGGGTAGATGGGTAGAAGAGTTGCCACACGTTTTGTGGATATATCGGACTACACCACGAAGATCCACAGGAGAAATACCCTTCTCCATGACTTACGGGGCCGAGGCAGTGATACATTTGGAATCTGGGTTTTCGACATTAAGGACAAGCTCTCTCAGCCCAGAAGATAACGATGGTTTCCTAGAGAAAAGCCTGGATCTGGTTGAGGAACGGCGAGGGGCCGCCATGATTCAACTAGCTTATTATCAGTAGAAGCTCAAACGAGGATATGATGCTCATGTGAAAATAAGGCCACTTGCACCTAGAGATTTGGTTTTGAGAAAAGTCATGGGTACTTCCAAGAATCCAGCATGGGGAAAGCTAGCACCTACCTAGGAAGGACCATACCAAATGACTTCTGTAGCGAGTATAGAGGCGTATCGCTTAGTTGATCTAGATGAAAAAATTGTACAATGCCCTTGGAATGTAAATAACCTAAAAATGTATTACTATTAATGAAAGACACTTTTGTCATTTTTGTTCAATTATCATTATGTTGTATTTCGATCTATTTATTCTAAATATTAAACAGGAACTTAGTCATGCATGGTCCTCGGATCACATACCTCGTAGAAATTGATATCTCATTGAATGTTAAACAGAACCTTAGTTATGTCAGGTCTTTGGACCTTCTACTTAGGGAAAATTAACATTTTCGATCCATTATTCTAAGCATCAAACTGAAACCATGCCTTGTGGTTGCATGCCTCGTGGAAGTTGACATATTGACAAAGCATGGTAAGTTTGACGGTTTATTTTATGCCCCAAACTAAATACCAAGTTAAGTCTTTGACTGTGTGTTGTTGTACTTCATATATTACAGTTTCGATACATAATTTATTTGTTGATGATTAAGGTTGATGAAGTGAATATACTTTTATGTGGGGTTATTGATGATTAAGGTGTTGTAAAGGCTTCACTGTGCATTGGGATATTGAGTTAATTGTTCCACGCATGTAACTTACATTAAGGTGAAGCGAATCAGTATTTTTCTATTGGAGATTGGAAGCCAGTTAAAGAACAACCTTTCTAATTTCTCATTAATTCTGTCAAAGGATATAGTGGAAATAAAACTCTGAAATAAAAAAGTTAAGGTAAAAGCCTTAATACAAAAATTATTACATAAGGAAAGGGAGTCCTAACTAGCCTATGCCCTAAGTCTGGGTGGGAAGGTCCTGCTTAAACTTGCTCGTAGCTTCTTTAGTTTTGTCCTCCTCTTCTATGTTTGTTTAAGCTCCACTTCGAATGAGGTTTGGACTTGTTTACCTTTGTCCTTTGCCACTAGTGGAGGAACATTTGGCTCGGCATCCTTGCTCGGACGTTTCTTGGCTTCGTCACCTTGTTCCTTCTCTTTGTCAGAACTAGTAGGTTCTTTAGGAGTTGGGATGGGTTCTTGAATAGTGGATGCCTACGTTGAAGGCATTGTTTCAGGGGTAGGTGTGATAGGAGAAAGCTCTTCGAACACTTGGATGTCCCAAGGAATCTAAATGTTCTCAGGTTTCCTCAATTCAGAAGTCATGGGGATTCCTGCCACGTTCAGGGCTTTTGCCCACACTTGTTGGCAATACTCCCTGCATTACTCTGCTAACTCCTTTATCAGTCGATTTTCTGTCGCCTCGACCCTTTCATTGTAAGAAGCTTTCTTGACATCCTCCATGGTCTCCTTGAGGGTGCGAACCTCATCCTTCGCTCTAGCAAGCTCTTCCCTTAACCCTAAATTTTCTTGCTGAGCTTTGGACAGGTCCTCGTCCTTTTGACGCAGGAGTTTGTGTTGCCCCTCCACCTGAGTTTTGGTTGTTTTAAGGCTAGCCTCAGCACCGTTTCTCTCCTTCTTTTCATCTGCCAACTTCTTGGTCAAATCCTCGTTCTCCACTAGGGTTTAGCCTAAGGCCTTCTTGGTCTCGACTCTGATCTTGAGTTCAGCTGTAGCCTTTTTTCCGAGAGTCTTCCATCCATTTCTTTGCAGCAAAGACTTCTTGAATAGCCTACATTAAAATATTGAACAAACGCATTATTGTTGAAGCAAATTCAAAATGCATATGAATGACTTTACGCTAAAGGGTAATGAAAGTAGTAAGATAAGGGTAATCGGAGGACACTCACCAAAGCCAAGTCAATTTTGAGGGAGAGAAAGAGATGTGGTTGAGTCATCTTATCTAGAGCTTCCATTTCCTTTGGTAGGAAAAGAGACTGCTTTAGAGCGTCAGCCAGATGATGAGCATGTCCTTGCTGGAACGCCCTGATACTGGATTGGCAGGAAATGGGGGCCCCATCTAGTTTCAGCGCAGGAGACCAATTGGCCTGCGCACAGTGTACCTCGGCCAGGTCATGGCTTTCCCCACTCTTTACAGAAGAGGCACGTGTTTTACCTTGGCCTACTTTCTGTTGTTGTTGTTGTTGCTTAAGTTTCTTCTGCCTCTCCATCTCTGCCTCATCGACTTCATTCTTCCTCTTCTTCTTAGGGTCCAGGGCATGAATCTTGGGATCAGTGGGAGGAGGGGGTTGTGACCTAACTGCGTCCTTTTTAAGAGCCTGTGTGCCCCTCATGTTCATCAGCTTTCTAAGGGTAGACATGTCGTCTTCCTCGGAACTAGTGTCAGGCTGTGCTATTACCAAGCCCTTTATGCTAGAAGTTTCCTTAGGCACGTTTTCTTCATCCAAAAGGATGATGAAGTGATCCTCTTGAGGTCTTTCAGCTTCTTTGAGACGAAACTGATCAATTTCCTCTTCGAGCAATTGTTGTGAGGATATTGGTTCTTCTCGGATGGCTGTCATCTGGGAATGCACCGAGAAAGGAACTGTTGTGATGGGGCGTGAGTACAGGATGATGGAGGGGTTGTCTGGAAGTTCATGGATAGAAAGAAAGCCGTGTCTTGAAATATCTATCCTTTTATGTCTCTAGTCACCTGTAATGATCGCGTTGCCAATCTTTTGGAAGTCGTCTGATAAAGGATCGTATCCTAATATCAGATGGGCTACCCTCACTTGCAGATCTTCGCTTACGAACACTTCAAATCGAAGAACGCAATTGAGGTCCGTGACACTGCAAAGACTTAGATGAGGTCGTACGTGTTGTTTGTTTGCAAAAACATCCGATGAGACAAATATGGTTAGGTCACCAGAGAATGTCAACTAGAAATGTAGTAACAAACAATGTAACCAAAAATGGTGAAGTTAATAGGACTAAGTCACGGGTTAGGGAATCTAATTCCTATGGAGTCACACTTGGGTCTCCCCATTTGACTGGGCAATGAGGATCGTCAGACTAGTTTTCCGAAACTATTAGATAGTCGTCTTTTATACCTTTGTTGGATTTGGGAAGACAAGATATGAGTTTAACGACGTTAGATCTTGATTTAAGGTAATACCCTACATCTTTAAGTTTATGGCACTCGTATATGTAAACAACGTCATGCCATGTGAGGTTCAGACCCATTTTCTTATTAAGAGCATCGACGTAACCTAAGATTCTAAACACGTTGGGTGTACATTAATCTGGGCATAACCTATGGTTACGTAGGTACTCGATGGTTACGTTTTTCATGGGGAGGGTCATCCCACCCTCTAGGAATGCGATAATGGGGATGATAACTTCTTCATCTTCTCTAGTGTTACCTATGGCTTCTGAAGGGCAATATCTTAAGCCTACGTCTTGAGAAATATGGTACTTGGCTCAAAAACCCTCCATACAGGTGTCGGTATCTACTAAACACTTAAATCTACACATTTGCTGGGGGTAAGAACGTATGTTTAGAGAGAGAAAGGATGTAATTGGTGGCCGAGGAGAAATGATTAGAAAGATTAAGAATTTACGAGAAATAGCTAGACGATTCTTCAGGAACTTCTTGAGAGGAAAGAGAATAAGAAATTCTTAGAGTCGATTGATTTCTGAAAAGAGAGATTGAAATTCGGTTTCCTAGGCGTTTTGGCGTGTGGGAGGCAGTATTGACTTAGAGTTATCTCGCCCAAATTTTTAGAAGAGATCCGGACCGTTAGATACACATCTCATCGTTGAAAGTGGGGAACAAGACATAACTTACAGTCATTAATGCGAATGTTACGGATTTCGAAGTGTTAGGGGCGGTTTAAAAGAAGCGAAGTGACCCTTACACATGTGGCGGTTCGCAAAGCGTGTGGAGGCTGTGCTGTTGGTTCAAAACTTCATTTCACTCCTCTGATGGGGAGGAAAATGAAGTTTTTAGGGGCTATTGTGGGGATAAAATTATTAAAATATTTATTTGGGTCTTGGGCCTGATTTGGAGCTCGTGAGGCCTGCAAGCCAATTCATACTACAAAGGTTGGAGGAGTTATCTGAGGAGGAATATCTCCTCGGATGGGTCAGGTAAAAGTCATGGGATATGGCAGGGCATTTGGAAAGAGAATTCTAGAAGATCTGTTAGGTAAAGGCGTGATCCATCCAGTTATTAAAAGGAAGAACGTATGAGAAATATCAGAGGGAAAAGGCTACTACCATCGCATTAAAGACCCTGCACCTACCTCCTTGACCGCATTAATGAAGAAATGACCTCTGAACAGTAATATTCAGCCTTCCAGCTATTGTTTGAAGACTTCCAGAAGGTGGCAGATGAGATAAGTATCTATTTAAAATATTTGTGTTAGACGTGGAAGAAGAAAAGGAAGAAGAAGATGGATATAAGAGAATAAGGGAGAAAGAAAGAGAGGGGGGACTTGAATTGTAATTGTAATATTTTGCTTAAAGAAAAAAAGACAATACAAGTGGTCCTCGGCCGTAAGCCGATGGGAGATTTTTTGCTATTTTTATCTACTGAATACGTGGTTAATGGCAATTTAGCCTGTTTTTCTCTTTATCCAATATCCATAACCTAGGTTTCAAGCTCACACTCTACAAATTTTATTGTAGAAGGCTTTTTGGGTCTGAGTCCATCTAGTGCTTGGACTGGGTACAAATTGCCCACTTACACTCATTCCAGTCTTAGAGCATTAGTAGCAATTTTCTTATTTTAGGGTAAATGATCAATATAAGTAAGCAAAATAAAAAATCATCCAAAAGACAACCTGCCTCCCTACATGTTTCCTATTTTAGGATGTTTTTAATGTGTTACTATGCTTTGTCTATTTAGGGTTGCACTATTCATTCCCCAAATGTATTTTATTATTTTTATGTCTTGGGAACTGCAAGAAAGAAAAATTTATGTTTTGAAAACTAAGAGAAATAGTAAAAAACAATAATGATGTAATATTTAAATGAAATTTGATTTAGAATAGTGGATTCTAAATCAAATTCCTATACTAGATTCCATTTTAACCCTTAAAACTTTGGTGGCTAGGCGTGCAGTTCAATTTGTTCAGGAACTTGGCCTTCATAATTCCATTTTTGAGGGCAACTCTGAGTCTTCCATTCATGCTATTAGTAATGGTTTATTATTACATTCATCTTGTATTTATATTATTAAAGACATTTTGTTGTTTGTTAGCTTCCTTTAGAGCTTTTCTTTCTCTCATATTAGTAGGCAATGTAATGCTTTAGCTGATGCCTTTGTTAAGAGGACAAAGTTTTCTTTTCCGTTGTTGGTTTGGATGGAGTCTGTTTCACCAAATCTTTATAATTGTTATTTGTCGGATTTCTCTTCTTTTGAATAAAGTGGCCTTCTTGGCATGTTTCTCCAAAAAAAAAAAAAAAAAAAAAAAGAGAAGGGAATTCTATGTGGGTGAAAAGAAAAAGTGGTTAGTTAAAATAAAAAAAATATATTCTAATCCTAAAATAAAGAATAAAATTTAGGGAATTTGAGCATCTGGTTTCATTTTTTAGGATAAGACCCAAATTTAGAGAGAGAAGCTCAAAAACACGAAAAAACTTTAGGTACTCTCGAAGGTGTTTGACTTGCCTTTAGTACTTTTTTAACTGGACATGTAATTTTATTTTCAATATATAATGGCATGTGGTAATGAGTTTTAATTTCCACATTTTATTTTGTTAGTGTGTGATTTGACAGTCTCTCGTTAAAATAAAAGGAGAGTCTTTTTAAAAAAGTACTGGAAGTAAACCAAACTCCTCCCGGAGTACGGAGAAATTGTGTTTCTTCTTCTCATCATATTCATAATGGACCCTACCATGAATTTAATGAGTAATGCTATTGTGAATGTGAGAGGATGAAGCACCATTTTTCATGTTCCGAGAATACCTAAGAATTGCTTCAAAAACTCTCCTACATCAAATTCCCTATTGGTTCCCCATGTTTTTTTTTAAATGCTACAATATTTTCTTCTATTTATGGAAGGATTGTTCATTCACAAACTAGTATTTTATTTTTATTTTTTTTTGTATTTTGGTAACTAATTTTTTTTTTTTTTGATCAGTGAGAGAAATAATAAAAAATCAATCAATAAATAATATTTAAATAAAATAAGGTTTAGAATAGAGAATCTTGATATGAGTGTGTTTGGAAGGTTGTTAGTTAAAATAAGAAAACTAGATTTTTATCCTCAGATAAGGATAAAATTTAACATGAATGCTCTTAACCCTCTATAAAAATAAGGGTAAACTACAACTTACCCACCTATGATTTGGCCGAAATTTAAGTTTCTTACATGTAGATTGAAATTTAACATTTACCCACTTGAGATTTGACCGAAATTTAAGTTGTCTATCTATGATTTGAAATCCCTTTATGCAAATGTTCTGCTGAATTCTTTTTTATCTTATTTGATCTTGTATTTTTATGTTTTTTTATTTTTGGAGAAGAGAGACATAAAAGTAGAGCAAAATTACATATTTAACATTTTTTTTTAACAAATGTAGGTTACAGAACTCTAATTGAGCAAACATTAGGTCGTTAAAGTGTCAAATTTGAAACCACAGGTAAGTAACTCGAATTCTTTGAATGGAATTCGAGCTCCATGAATTTGAGTTCCACAATTTTTTTTTTTTTTTAAGTTTCATTTGGCATAATTCGATCTTAAACTAATTGAGTTTCAAAACAGGAACATGAACTTAAATAGTTTCAAAACAAAGACATATTGCTAAATTTTTTTAAAAATAAGAGCAAAATGCTAAAATTCCCCTATTCATAAATTATATATATTAGTTGTCTTAATTTTAGTATCTATTTTACCAATGGTTACGTAAAAGTTATAAAGGCAAAACACCTTCTCCCAAAAAAAAAAAAAAAAGGAAAAATGAAAAAAAGAATAAAAAAAAGAAGAGGAAGAAAAAAGAAGAAGAAGATGAAGCCAATGACAAAGCAAAACGCGATCTACAACGTGGTGGTGGCCGGCTGTGACGTAAGCACCCGATGATGGCTATTTTCTATTTTATTTTGTTTTTGGTGTTGCTGGCCCCGTTTTGATTTACTGGCCAAAATGCCCAAATCTCACTGGTAAGTCCGGTATGGTCCAATACCGACCGGTATTTAGAACGGTCGTACGAATCAATGATGATTCTATATCAGTTGGCTGACTAGCAGGAAAAATTCCGGCCATTATGGGATGGTATCAACTCCCCTAAAAAAATACTTATCATGGTATTACTGCCAATTAGTTCACTGAACAGTAACAGTTTTACTGATGCCATTTTACAAAATAAATTTCCTTTCATATTCTGGTAGGTAATACCTCCAGGAGTCTGATAAATACAATAAATTAATACATACAATAACTCCATTACTCTGATAATCTGCTGCTTTCCTCCCAGGTTTTGCTTCCATAAACATTATGCAATTGTCATTACAAGCATGAAGAAAGAAAAAAAAAAATAGATCACCACTTTAGCTACTCACCAAAAAAAAAAAAAAAAAAAAAATCAAGATCAATATTGGATGTATGGTTCCAAGCAAAAACAGCCCCAACATTGGGACGGATGCTATATTTTTTTGGGTTTGTTGTTTTAATCTAATCAATCATAAAGTTCAGTAAAATTGTTAAGATTTTTAGTGTTAGGGCTTATTCCATGCCAATATTTCGGTTGTAAATTGCATAGTTTTTATGTGTTGAATTCATTGAGCTAGTCATAGAGATCACAAACTATAGTTGAAATTGCAACAACTAGAATCTTGCTCAGATAAAAATTGTCAAAACATGCAAGTTTATCAGAGCTTTAAAAAATAGTTAGGAAAAAAGTTTTGCATGAAACTTGCCAACATTCGGTGAAGCGAGTTTGCGCTTGAGAGAAATTTGTTACTTCTTTTCTATGCTATTCCCCATCTATGTGAGCTGCGCTCGCTTTAGTGTTTTAAAAAAATCTTACCCTATATATATATATTTGAGAAGAGAGAAGGTTGAGACCACCCATTCTCTAGCTTAGAAAGAAAAGCTACAGTAGCCTTCCCCCTTTTCAAACTGACATATTCATGTGAACATAATAAGAGGTGCCAATTAATTAAACTACAAAACTCTCGACTATAGCAAATGAAAACAATTAGTAACAAAAAATCACAATACAAATCAATATACTAAAAATTTGAGTTTGAAATGTAAGTTGTATTTTTCACAAAGATATATAATATCAATACACAGTTAAGACAAATAAATCACGAGACGTACGCAATGGAGCAAAGACCATGCCCACTGAGAGCAGCACCAATTTGCTCCTGGAGAAAAGGTCATCTAAGCAAAGCCTAATGCCCCAACAACTTGAGTATTCTTAAATCTTTAGTACCCTCATTTTTAGGTGAAAGCTTCTATGATTAAAAACTTTAGGTTTGTATTAAGCTTCTTGTTCATAAGATTAGCCGGAAAATTTTTATTTCAACCCAGTGCACATATTAACCCTCCCATGTTCAAAGCCAACTCTATGAAAAAGAAAATTTCAAGACGCTATACAGCTAAAGATCTAAGCTATCAATTCCTTACAAAACCTTCTACACTCTGTCCATAATTTATGCAAATTATTGCTGGCTATGCCCTTTTTTACATATTAAGGAGACAAAACATCATTAACTAGCTAGACAACTAAACAAAATTCAATGTATTTGTTGCAATATGAGCTGCAAAATTTCTATTCATACAACCCAAAAGCATCACTTCAAAAAGAAGGGGAAAAACACACACACAAGCATGAACAATACCATTGATTCCTTAGAAGGGGACATAAGCCCATATAGTTCAATAACCAAAAAAAATAAAAAAAGAAAACCCAAAATAGGACTCATTACATGGATTCGAAAACAAGCTATTTGTAATAAGCAAAAAAACAGCTTTCAACAAAAACTAAAGGAAAAAAAAAAAAAAAACATATTTACTCACAAATCTGCTGAAACCCAAGACAAAACTTTAAGAATGCATTAAACTGAACCCAAATTATCAGCAACCCAGAGAATTTTTTCAAAACAAACAAAATATAGTGACCCATTCACCTTAAAAAAAATATATAAAGTGAAGAAATACGAAGAGAAAAGGGCAATATGAAAGATAGAAACCAACCTGCCACTGGTAGCTCTTTTGGGAACTTCAGGTTCAAACCCAACAGACAAACGAAGAAAGCCATGGAAGAGATCAAAGGTGAAGATTAATGAAATCATGCCATCACCTCCCCCATTGGACACTGTAGAAGTGGAAAAACCTAGCCGCAGCTTCGATTAATGGACAAGATTCAAATGAAGTTGGAAAAGAGAGAATCAGCCATGATTAAAGGGGTAGCTTTTTCAGTCAATTATTATTAGTCGGTTTGGTACTGAAAGAAAAAAATAAAAATAATTAAAAGGCATGGGTTAAGAGTGGACAGGTGGGTTTGACCGTTTGGGTGTGGAAAAAAGGCAGATTGCGAAGTTGCTAGGAAGCTGCTAAAGATACTTGGATGTCCCAAGGAATCTAAATGTTCTCAAATTTCCTCAATTCAGAAGTCATGGGGATTCCTGCCACGTTCAGGGCTTCTGCCCACACTTGTTGGCAATACTCCCTGCATTACTCTGCTAACTCCTTTATCAGTTGATTTTCTGTCGCCTCGACCCTTTCATTGTAAGAAGCTTTCTTGACATCCTCCATGGTCTCTTTGAGGGTGCGAACCTCATCCTTCGCTCTAGCAAGCTCTTCCCTTAACCCTAAATTTTCTTGCTGAGCTTTGGACAGGTCCTTGTCCTTTTGACGCAGGAGTTTGTGTTGCCCCTCCACCTGAGTTTTGGTTGTTTTAAGGCTAGCCTCAGCACCGTTTCTCTCCTTCTTTTCATCTGCCAACTTCTTGGTCAAATCCTCGTTCTCCGCCAGGGTTTGGCCTAAGGCCTTCTTGGTCTCGACTCTGATCTTGAGTTCAGCTGTAGCCTTTTTTCCGAGAGTCTTCCATCCATTTCTCTGCAGCAAAGACTTCTTGAATAGCCTGCATTAAAATATTGAACAAACGCATTATTGTTGAAGCAAATTCAAAATGCATATGAATGACTTTACGCTAAAGGGTAATGAAAGTAGTAAGATAAGGGTAATCGGAGGACATTCACCAAAGCCAAGTCCCTTTTGAGGGAGAGAAAGAGATGTGGTTGAGTCATCTTATCTAGAGCTTCCATTTCCTTTGGTAGGAGAAGAGGCTGCTTTAGAGCGTCAGCCAAATGATGAGCATGTCCTCGCTAGAACGCCCTGATACTGGATTGGCAGGAAATGGGGGCCCCATCTAGTTTCAGCGCAAGAGACCAATTGGCCTGCGCACAGTGTACCTCGGCCAGGTCATGGCTTTCCCCACTCTCTACAGAAGAGGCACGTGTTTTACCTTGGGCTACTTTCTGTTGTTGTTGTTGTTGCTTAAGTTTCTTCGGCCTCTCCATCTCTGCCTCCTCGGCTTCATTCTTCCTCTTCTTCTTAGGGTCCAGGGCGTGAATCTTGGGATCAGTGGGAGGAGGGGGTTGTGACCTAACTGCGTCCTTTTTAAGAGCCTGTGTGCCCCTCCTGTTCATCAGCTTTCTAAGGGTAGACATGTCGTCTTCCTCGGAACTAGTGTCAGGCTGTGCTATTACCAAACCCTTTATGCCAGAAGTTTCCTTAGGCACGTGTTCTTCATCCAAAAGGATGATGAAGTGATCCTCTTGAGGTCTTTCAGCTTCTTCGAGACGAAACTGATCAATTTCCTCTTCGAGCAATTGTTGTGAGGATATTGGTTCTTCTCGGATGGCTGTCGTCTGGGAATGCACCGAGAAAGGAACTGTTGTGATAGGGCGTGAGTACAGGATGATGGAGGTTGTCTGGAAGCTCAAGGGTAGAAAGAAAGCCCTGTCTTGAAATATCTATCCTTTTATGTCTCTAGTCACCTGTAATGATCGTGTTGCCAATCTTTTGGAAGTCGTCTGATAAAGGATCGTATCCTAATATCAGATGGGCTACCCTCACTTGCAGATCTTCTCTTACGAACACTTCAAATCAAAGAATGCAATTGAGGTCCGTGACACTGCAAAGACTTAGATGAGGTCGTACGTGTTGTTTGTTTGCAAAAACATCCGATGAGACAAATATGGTTAGGTCACCAGCGAATGTCAACTAGAAATGTAGTAACAAACAATGTAACCAAAAATGGTGAAGTTAATAGGACTAAGTCACGGGTTAGGGAATCTAATTCCTATGGAGTCACACTTGGGTCTCCCCATTTGACTGGGCAATGAGGATCGTCAGACTAGTTTTCCGAAACTATTAGATAGTCGTCTTTTATATCTTTGTTGGATTTGGGAAGACAAGATATGAGTTTAACGACGTTAGATCTTGATTTAAGGTAATACCCTACGTCTTTAAGTTTATGGCACTCGTATATGTAAACAACGTCATGCCATGTGAGGTTCAGACCCATTTTCTTATTTAGAGCATCGATGTGACCTAAGATTCTAAACACGTTGGGTGTACATTAATCTGGGCATAACCTATGGTTACGTAGGTACTCGATGGTTAAGTTTTTCATGGGGAGGGTCATCCCACCCTCTAGGAATGCGACAATGGGGATGATAACTTCTTCATCTTCTCTAGTGTTACCCATGGCTTCTGAAGGGCAATATCTTAAGCCTACGTCTTGAGAAATATGGTACTTGGCTCGAAAACCCTCCATACAGGTGTCGGTATCTACTAAACACTTAAATCTACCCATTTGCTGGGGGTAAGAACGGATGTTTAGAGAGAGAAATGATGTAATTGGTGGCCGAGGAGAAATGATTAGAAAGATTAAGAATTCACGAGAAATAGCTAGACGATTCTTCAGGAACTTCTTGAGAGGAAAGAGAATAAGAAATTCTTAGAGTCGATTGATTTCTGAAAAGAGAGATTGAAATTCGGTTTCCTAGGCGTTTTGGCGTGTGGGAGGCAGTATTGAATCAGAGTTATCTCGCCCAAATTTTTAAAAGAGATCCGGACCGTTAGATACACATCTCACCGTTGAAAGTGGGGAACAAGACATAACTTACAGTCATTAATGCGAATGTTACGGATTTCGAAGTGTTAGGGGCGGTTTAAAAGAAGCGAAGTGACCCTTACACATGTGGCGGTTCGCAAAGCGTGTGGAGGCTGTGCTGTTGGTTCAAAACTTCATTTCACTCCTCTGATGGGGAGGAAAATGAAGTTTTGAGGGGCTATTGTGGGGATAAAATGATTAAAATATTTATTTGGGTCTTGGGCCTGATTTGGTGGTGTAAGCCTGTCCGGGTGGAGCTTGTGAGGCCCGCAAGCCAATTCATGCTACAAAGGTTGGAGGAGTTATCTGAGGAGGAATATCTCCTCGGATGGGTCAGGTAAAAGTCATGGGATATGGCAGGGCATTTGGAAAGAGAATTCTAGAAGATCTGTTAGGTAAAGGTGTGATCCACCCAGTTATTAAAAGGAAGAACGTATGAGAAATATCAGAGGGAAAAGGCTACTACCACCGCATTGAAGACCCTGCACCTACCTCCTTGACCACATTAATGAAGAAATGACCTCTGAACAGTAATATTCAGCCTTCCAGCTATTGTTTGAAGACTTCCAGAAGGTGGCAGATGAGATAAGTATCTATTTAAAAGATTTGTGTTAGACGTGGAAGAAGAAAAGGAAGAAGAAGATGGATATAAGAGAATAAAGGAGAAAGAAAGAGAGGGGGGACTTGAATTGTAATTGTAATATTTTGCTTAAAGAAAAAAAGACAATACAAGTGGTCCTCGGCCGTAAGCCGAGGGGAGATTTTTAGCTATTTTTATCTACTGAATACGTGGTTAATGGCAATTTAGCCTGTTTTTCTCTTTATCCAATATCCATAACCTAGGTTTCAAGCTCACACTCTACAAATTTTATTGTAGAAGGCTCTTTGGGTCTGAGTCCATCTAGTGCTTGGACTGGGTACAAATTGCCCACTTACACTCATTCCAGTCTTAGAGCATCAGTAGCAATTTTCTTATTTTAGGGTAAATGATCAATATAAGTAAGCAAAATAAAAAATCATCCAAAAGACAACCTGCCTCCCTACATGTTTCCTATTTTAGGATGTTTTTAATGTGTTACTATGCTTTGTCTATTTAGGGTTGCACTATTCATTCCCCAAATGTATTTTATTATTTTGTGTCTTGGGAACTGCAAGAAAGAAAAATTTATGTTTTAACAATAATGATGTAATATTTAAATGAAATTTGATTTAGAATAGTGGATTCTAAATCAAATTCCTATACCAGATTCTGTTTTAACCCTTAAAACTTTGGTGGCTAGGCGTGCAGTTCAATTTGTTCAGGAACTTGGCCTTCATAATTCCATTTTTGAGGGCAACTTTGAGTCTTCCATTCATGCTATTAGTAATGGTTTATTATTACATTCATCTTGTATTTATATTATTAAAGACATTTTGTTGTTTGTTAGCTTCCTTTAGAGCTTTTCTTTCTCTCATATTAGTAGGCAATGTAATGCTTTAGCTGATGCCTTTGTTAAAAGGACAAAGTTTTCTTTCCCGTTGTTGGTTTGGATGGAGTCTGTTTCACCAAATCTTTATAATTGTTATTTGTCGGATTTCTCTTCTTTTGAATAAAGTGGCCTTCTCGGCATGTTTCTCCACAAAAAAAAAAAAAGGGAATTCTATGTGGGTGAAAAGAAAAAGTGGTTAGTTAAAATAGAAAAAATATATTCTAATCCTAAAATAAAGAATAAAATTTAGGGAATTTGAGCATCTGGTTTCATTTTTTAGGATAAGACCCAAATTTAGAGAGAGAAGCTCAAAAACACGAAAAAACTTTAGGTACTCTCGAAGGTGTTTGACTTGCCTTTAGTACTTTTTTAACTGGACATGTAATTTTATTTTCAATATATAATGGCAAGTGGTAATGAGTTTTAATTTCCACATTTTATTTTATTAGTGTGTGATTTGACAGTCTCTCGTTAAAATAAAAGGAGAGTCTTTTTAAAAATGTACTGGAAGTAAACCAAACTCCTCCCGGAGTACGGAGAAATTGTGTTTCTTCTTCTCACATTCATAATGGACCCTACCATGAATTTAATGAGTAATGCTATTGTGAATGTGAGAGGATGAAGCACCATTTTTCGTGTTCCGAGAGTACCTAAGAATTGCTTCAAAAACTCTCCTACATCAAATTCCCTATTGGTTCCCCATGTTTTTTTTTGAAATGCTACAATATTTTCTTCTATTTATGGAAGGATTGTTCATTCACAAACTAGTATTTTATTTATTTATTTATTTTTTTTGTATTTTGGTAACTAAATTTTTTTTTTTGATAAGTGAGAGAAATAATAAAAAATTAATCAATAAATAATATTTAAATAAAATAAGGTTTAGAATAGAGAATCTTGATATGAGTGTGTTTGGAAGGTTGTTAGTTAAAATAAGAAAACTAGATTTTTATCCTCAGCTAAGGATAAAATTTAACATGAATGCTCTTAACCCTCTCTAAAAATAAGGGTAAACTACAACTTACCCACCTATGATTTGATCGAAATTTAAGTTTCTTACATGTAGATTGAAATTTAACATTTACCCACTTGAGATTTGACCGAAATTTAAGTTGTCTATCTATGATTTGAAATCCCTTTATGCAAATGTTCTGCTGAATTCTTTTTTATCTTATTTGATCTTGTATTTTTATGTTTTTTATTGTTGGAGAAGAGAGACATAAAAGTAGAGCAAAATTACATATTTAACATTTTTTTAACAAATGCAGGTTACAAAACTCCAATTGAGCAAACATTAGGTCGTTAAAGTGTCAAATTTGAAACCACAGGTAGGTAACTCGAATTCTTTAAATGGAATTCAAGCTCCATGAATTTGAGTTCCACAATTTTTTTTTTTTTTTTAAGTTTCATTTGGCATAATTCGATCTTAAACTAATTGAGTTTCAAAACAGGAACATGAACTTAAATAGTTTCAAAATAAAGATATATTGCTAAATTTTTTTAAAAATAAGAGCAAAATGCTAGAATTTCTCTATTCATAAATTATATATATTAGTTGTCTTAATTTTAGTATCTATTTTACCGATGGTTACGTAAAAGTTGTAAAGGCAAAACACCTTTTCCCAAAAATAAAAATAAAAAGAAAAAATGAAAAAAAGAATAAAAAAAAGGATGAGGAAGAAAAAAGAAGAAGAAGATAAAGCCAATTACAAAGCAAAACGCGATCTACAACGTGGTGGTGGCCGGCTGTGACGTAAGCACCCGATGATGGCTATTTTCTATTTTATTTTGTTTTTGGTGTTGCTGGCCCCGTTTTGATTTACTGGCCAAAATGCCCAAATCACTGGTAAGTCCGGTATGGTCCAATACCGACCGGTATTTAGAACGGTCGTACGAATCAATGATGATTCTATACCAGTTGGCTGACTAGCAGGAAAAATTCCGGCCATTATGGGATGGTATCAACTCCCGTAAAAAAATACTTATCATGGTATTACTGCCAATTAGTTCACTGAACAGTAACAGTTTTACTGATGCCATTTTACAAAATAAATTTCCTTTCATATTCTGGTAGGTAATATCTCCAGGAGTCTGATAAATACAATAAATTAATACATACAATAACTCCATTACTCTGATAATCTGCTGCTTTCCTCCCAGGTTTTGCTTCCATAAACATTATGCAATTGTCATTACAAGCATGAAGAAAAAAAAAAAAAAAGATCACCACTTTAGCTACTCACCAAAAAAAAAAATCAAGATCAACATTGGATGTATGGTTCCAAGCAAAAACAGCCCCAACATTGGGACGGATGCTATATTTTTTTGGGTTTGTTGTTTTAATCTAATCAATCATAAAGTTCAGTAAAATTGTTAAGATTTTTAGTGTTAGGGCTTATTCCATGCCAAATATTTCGGTTGTAAATTGCATAGTTTTTATGTGTTGAATTCATTGAGCTAGTCATAGAGATCACAAACTATAGTTGAAATTGCAACAACTAGAATCTTGCTCAGATAAAAATTGTCAAAACATGCAAGTTTATCAGAGCTTTAAAAAATAGTTAGGAAAAAAGTTTTGCATGAAACTTGCCAACATTCGGTGAAGCGAGTTTGCGCTTGAGAGAAATTTGTTACTTCTTTTCTATGCTATTCCCCATCTATGTGAGCTGCGCTCGCTTTAGTGTTTTAAAAAAATCTTACCCTATATATATATTTGAGAAGAGAGAAGGTTGAGACCACCCATTCTCTAGCTTAGAAAGAAAAGCCACAGTAGCCTTCCCCCTTTTCAAACTAACATATTCATGTGAACATAATAAGAGATGTCAATTAATTAAACTACAAAACTCTCGACTATAGCAAATGAAAACAATTAGTAACAAAAAATCACAATTCAAAATCAATATACTAAAAATTTGAGTTTGAAATCTAAGTTGTATTTTTCACAAAGATATATAATATCAATACACAGTTAAGACAAATAAATCACGAGACGTACGCAATGGAGCAAAGACCATGCCCACTGAGAGCAGCACCAATTTGCTCCTGGAGAAAAGGTCATCTAAGCAAAGCCTTATGCCCCAACAACTTGAGTATTCTTAAATCTTTAGTACCCTCATTTTTAGGTGAAAGCTTCTATGATTAAAAACTTTAGGTTTGTATTAAGCTTCTTGTTCATAAGATTAGCCGGAAAATTTTTATTTCAACCCAATGCACATATTAACCCTCCCATGTTCAAAGCCAACTCTATGAAAAAGAAAATTTCAAGACGCTATACAGCTAAAGATCTAAACTATCAATTCCTTACGAAACCTTCTACACTCTGTCCATAATTTATGCAAATTATTGCTGGCTATGCCCTTTTTTACATATTAAGGAGACAAAACATCATTAACTAGCTAGACAACTAAACAAAATTCAATGTATTTGTTGCAATATGAGCTGCAAAATTTCTATTCATACAACCCAAAAGCATCACTTCAAAAAGAAGGGGAAAAACACACACACAAGCATGAACAATACCATTGATTCCTTAGAAGGGGACATAAGCCCATATAGTTCAATAACCAAAAAAAAGAAAAAAAGAAAACCCAAAATAGGACTCATTACATGGATTCGAAAACAAGCTATTTGTAATAAGCAAAAAAACAGCTTTCAACAAAAACTAAAGGAAAAAAAAAAAACATATTTACTCACAAATCTGCTGAAACCCAAGACAAAACTTCAAGAATGCATTAAACTGAACCCAAATTATCAGCAACCCAGAGAATTTTTTTCAAAACAAACAAAATATAGTGACCCATTCACCTTAAAAAAAAAATTATAAAGTGAAGAAATACGAAGAGAAAAGGGCAATATGAAAGATAGAAACCAACCTGCCACTGGTAACTCTTTTGGGAACTTCAGGTTCAAACCCAACAGACAAACGAAGAAAGCCATGGAAGAGATCAAAGGTGAAGATTAATGAAATCATGCCATCACCTCCTCCATTGGACACTGTAGAAGTGGAAAAACCCAGCCGCAGCTTCGATTAATGGACAAGATTCAAATGAAGTTGGAAAAGAGAGAATCAGCCATGATTAAAGGGGTAGCTTTTTCAGTCAATTATTATTAGTCGGTTTGGTACTGAAAGAAAAAAATAAAAAAAAATTAAAAGACATGGGTTAAGAGTGGACAGGTGGGTTTGACCGTTTGGGTGTGGAAAAAAGGCAGATTGCGAAGTTGCTAGGAAGCTGCTAAAGATACTTAAAACGAATGCTCCAGCCGTTCGATGGAGAATATTTGACTAATTTCGTTTCCAGCCGTTCGATACATTGCTAATCAAAACGGTATAGCTTTTACACCAAAAACAAAAATGAAATGCTATATATTGTCCTCCAGCGCAATTATAGATTATAGAGCTTTAGTTTAGATTGATAAGAAGAGTGGACTAGTATATTCAGCAAAAAATAGTGGAATAGTGCTGCTGTTGTCAACCTAAATAATGGCTGAAAGAAGCTTGGACTCAGAGAGTGGTACTCTTCGCAGTGCTGATTATGAAAGGTTAGTACTCCATTGTATTCATTTATATTTTCTAGAAGTTTTCATCCGATGAGCTAAGTTTTATCATTATGTTCGCCCCTACAACCATGCCAGTAGCCAAAAGAACAAGCTCTGGTAAATTCTTATTTAAGCTTGGGGTTATTTACGGCGTTGTTGGAGAATTTCAATGACGTTGGGGTCGCCGTACCAAGATGCATAACCCATGTGAAATTTGCAACGTCAATAGCCAAAAGAACAAGCTGTGGTAAATTCTTACTAAGATTCTGGTAATTTACGGCGTTGCTGAAGGATTTCGATGACAATGAGGCGCCTACTCCTACCAACCTGAAGAAGGCGTAGCCAGTAGCCAAAATAATCTGATGATTTCATGTCATGACATGAAGTCACCATAGCTTGTTATTTTGGCGGAAAGATGTGAAGTTTTGTAGAGCTCTCTGGTGATTTCATGTCATAACATGGAGTCACCATATATAGTTTGTGATTTTAGCGGAAAGATGTGAAATTTTGCAGAACACTGGTGATTTTATGTCATAACATGGAGTTACCATAGAAATTTTATAGAGCTCTCTGGTGATTTCATGTCATTACATGGAGTCACCACATATAGCTTGTTATTTTGGCGGAAAGATGTGAAATTTTGCAGAACACTGGTGATTTCATGTCATAACATGGAGTCACCATAGAAATTTTGCAGAGTTCTGGTGATTTCATGTCATAACATGGAGTCACCATATATAGCTTCTTCTTCTTTTTTTATGGGAGCATATATAGCTTGTTATTTTGGCGGAAAGATGTGAAATTTTGCAGAGCTGTGGTGATTTCATGTCATAACATGGAGTCACCATAGCTTGTTATATTGGCGGAGAACATGTAAAATTTTGAAGAGCTTTTCGTGTCATGACATGGAGTCCCTATATACAGTTTGTTATTTTGGCGGAACCCATGTGAAGGTTTAGCCCTCGGAGAGGGACGTGGTTAGGGTTCCGTAAGGTTTTATTATTATTTTATTTATAATTTTGTGCTACAACGTCGTTTTTGAGTCTGGTTAATCTTCTTGCCGAGCGGCTTAATCGATAACCGTGACTCTCCAATGAATTTGCCGCTATTTTTTTCTGTTTCTGGGCATTCGAGACAGCTAGAGAACCGGACTGATCGATTCGCAGAGTTAAAGGATCTCCAGTGGGATTAAAAGCTAGTAACTTGCTCAAAGACTTTTGGACCAGCATCAACACGGTTTTATCGAAACTCTCAAGTGAAGCTAGCCCTTCTTCAATGATCCTCGGTTGGTGACCCCGTTATGGATTGAAGTGGCCGTGCTAGCCAAGCTGTCGATAACGAATTCTCATTCGAGGTTGTTTAGTATCCGAGTCAGTGCAGTTATCTTAGCTAGCCACCATGTTTTGGCAGCTCGATAATTAGCCAGAAGTTGTCCAAGAACGATTAGTGATTTTTGCTGACAACATAGTGTCCCTGAGCAGATATATTTTCCAGTGGAAAATCCATTTGGATTTTTCTCACTCATTCGTGTGAATTTCAAAGGATGGATCCAAACTCATATCCCCATCAGAAATCCCAAATTCAGTGATTTCAAATAACGGCATAGGTACAGGTTAGGAATTTTAGAAATCAGTTCAGTGAAGAATGACCCCTTCATACTTACATATATATAAAAAAAAATAAAAAAAATAAAAAAGAATGACCCCTCTTCTTCGCTTCTCTCTCTACCCAAAAATAGGAAAGAAAAAAAAAATTAAAATCCTTAACGTACCCTAACCAAAAATTATTCGTATCATATCCCTCTTCTCTTCTAGGTTCAATCCCTCTTTCTTTATTCTTTTTTTCAGTTTACAAATTTGATTGTTATACACTTGAATCTATATGAACATGATTTTCCTTCTTCATTTTTTTTTTCCGTTAGTTTAACCTCAAATGAGGCTGGGAGCTTAGTGATCAGATTGAAATTAAAGTTTTAATTTTGAAAGCTGTTTATGGCCTATTGAACGGGTTTGGAATACAGGTTCAATTTCTCTATTCCTATGTTTTTCAATTTTCAAATTTCATTATTACCTGTGTTATGATTTTAATTGGCCAATATTTGTGACAATGTATTGCAAGTTGATTTACTGTTCACACATAAATTTCGCATAAAAGTATACATCATGCATCAAATACATAGTATATTTTTCTCTTTGTAAGAGAATTGCTCAGGCAAGCTCGTCAGATTTGGAACCCGTGCAAAACTTCTCAAGGAAGTTGCTGGAAATGTCTTATTTCATGTGGTAAATCAGATTGAAGTGAGCATTTAATTTCTGCGGAGCTTGAGGTGAGAGTCAGATGTGGCAGCAAAAGAGGTTGGGGATTTTATCATTTTATGTAGGTGTGCTGTGAGAGCATAAAAGAAGAAAAGCAAAATAGAGAGAGGCTGGGTTTTTGGGGCGTGGGGCTGAGGTTGTGAAGCCTAGTTTTGAGAAGAGCTTAGTTTTGGTAGAGAGTTCTTCTCTCTATCGGAACAATAGGCTCATTATGCTAATTACTAAACTTGTCGCCATTTTTGTAGAAAGCAACAAGAAAGAGTTTCTTGTTCAGGTACTCGAAAGCCAAATGAAAAATGAAAGAGCTTTTATTGAACTCCTGTACTGTTTGAAAATCAACAAGAGTGAGCCATTCTTAAGTCTTAAGCCAAGCGTCCTCTCTCTCTCTCAAATTATATTTTTTTTAATCTTGTGCCTTAATTAGTTTATTTCTGTATCACCATTATATACCAAGTTCATTAAAAGAACCCATGCCTATTGCTTTATTGAAAATAATCAAAATATACCCTATTTATTAACCCACTCATATTTTTAGTAAGTACCATTGTTATGGTTCAAAGGGGATCACTAAAAAAGGATTTCAGAGTCTAGAATTACTGTGCCAGGAAGGCAAGCGAGATGATTGTACAGATTTTGTAAGTTTAAGCTATGAAGGTTTTGTAAGTCATTGAATTTGTAATTGTTTTTCTTTAGTGATTTCCTATCGGAATGTCTTTGTCTCTATAGTGATTTTTCCATTGGAAATATTTTCCTTTGGTTTTCTACTCTGTGACCATTCTCTGTCTAGCAATAGTTTTTACTGCTTTGGTTTATTATCTATGATATATATATCTGAGTTATATTTTTATTATTTTGATTATAGTGTGTGATTAACTGTATATATTTGTTTCGCATTGTTAATTAATAAGGTGTCTAAACTATTCTATCAAAAAAAAAAAAAAGTGTCTAAACTATAAAATCCAATATAGGAATTTTGTTTTCAACTTGGATTAATTTTTGTTCAATTTTTTTTTTCTTTTTTCTTCTTTTGTTTTCTATCAGTTTCAACTCACATGCGATGGTGCATTTAGCAATCAGACTGAAGGATTCAATTTTGGAAGTTCTTTGTCTCCTATTGACCAGGTTTGGGTTCTTGTATAAATATGTTTACATATGTACGTATACGTGCTTGTATAGTTGATCGAACTTAGGCGTCAGCTTAAGCTATTTATAAAGTATATTTGGTCTATGATATTTATTAATATGTAATTGTTACTTTTTTTTTATGAGAGTAATAGTTAATATTAATGGTTGAAGTTGGAAGTCAAGATTATCATTGACTCTCTATTTTCAGCTTTTGTTCTGTGGTGTCCATTTCATTTTTTACATTTTATTTATATGAATTGGGTTTCTTTATTATTATCTCTAGTGACTAGTCTTTATGTTACCAGAATTTTTATTTATCTATGGATTCCGAGTGTTTCCATTAGAATAGACAAAAGGCAAAGATGACCAATGATAGAAGTGTCTTGTGAATCAAACAAAAACGTTGTGGGGACGAGATGGAGAAAAAAGGAGGACGAAAGAGATGGGTTCAATTTAACTCCTCTTTTCCTTTGTGACGTAGACGTTAGTGAAATCCACCATTTGAGGTGTATTTCACTATATTTTGAGGTCATTTATGGACTGAGAATTATTTTGGCCAAATATATGTGAGGTACTGCCCGTAGGAGGGTTGCAGTCTTGCAGAAAAGAAGTTGCTGGCTAAAAGTCTCTACTCTTCTGTGAGTAATTCTACTTTCACGTGAAAAACCATATTTATTGTAATTGGTTGTCTATTATTTTCATATGAACCAATTATTTTTTTTCACCATTCACAATTTGTCACAAAAACAATTGTGACAAAAGTGATATTTTTTTGTGGTACTAGATTTTTTGCAATGGAATATGTGGGAGTCTTGAGGCTCACTTCAAAGCTAGCAGAATATGAGATGGTATTATAGATGAAATAGAAAAAAAAAAATGTTGGTGGGTGAGAGCCACTTTGGTTAGAGGAGTGAAAAAATGGGAAAATTAAAAATAGAGAGAGGATAGAAAAGTAGAAAGATAAAAGAAATTTAGTTTTCACACATTTGTGTTTGGTTGGGAGGATAAAAAAGTGGAGAGATGAGAAAGTTATTTATTTGTTTGAGAAGAAAAATGAGAGGATGGAAAAATGAAGTCGATATAAATTCACAATTATATCCCATTAAATAAAACAAAATAGTAACACACTTTTTTTATTAAAAAAATTATGCATGGACATTTTTTAAAAAAAAAATAGCACAAACCAACAAGTAAAATGAGCACAAAAAAAAAGACACTTAAAACTAGAACTAGAGGAATAATAAAAAGAATGGAAAAAAAAAAAAAACAAACCAATGTACTGAACAAAGCCCACGTGGAAGTGCTTATGGGCATTTTTGTCATTTACCCATTAGGCTTCTCCTACCCAACTTTTCTTTTCATTTTGGGGAGAAAACTTTTTGATGGGTTCGGAGATAAAACACTATCGGCCCCATTATCTCTTTCCTTTCTCCCCCTTCCAAGCAAACACCTTCGAAAAAGTTTTACCTCTTCATTTTTTTTTTTTTTTCATCCTCCCTAAAACCCACTTTGCCAAACACACCCTTAAAGTCTTCCTACGGAATTCTTATTTGGATATATATTACTTGAACATAAATCATTGTTGGACATATATCACTTAGATATAAATCATTGTTAGACATACCTTATTATGTTGAACATAAACCATGAACCATAACTAGACATGGATTATTAGACTCATTCCATTACCGGACATATGACACATAATTAATTACTTTCTAATATTGGACGTCACCTAATAAACATAATAATGATGTTCAAATAATCATTTAATCAAAGCTATTATGCTAAGCATATCATTTATTTATTTCAACCATTATCATGATTCTAAAACTTTGAGCTTCATCTATTTTGTAAGCTTAAAAATACACTGGAAGTCATTGGTCAATGCGACCCAACGTCGAGTTCCGAGTTGAACTCCCTAAAACAAATTTGGGTTTAGTAAAGTTACACCTCCAACAAAAGACATGTGGCTATACGCAAAAAACCACCCCGACATGGAGTGACCACCGTACCAAAAATATGCGGTGGTTACTTTAGCCCAATATATATATATATATATATATGTGTGTGTGTGTGTGTGTGAAGCCTTTTCCTTGGCATCAAGGGTACACGGTGTTAATTGTTAGCTATTATTATATCATTTGTACTAGTAAAACTTTAAGAAAATAAAAAATCATTTATTATATAATTAATCAAATTTTTGGTCCAAAATTATGTTTTTAAAAAATTTATTTAAGAAGAGTAAACATCTTATTTGAGAGAAAATTGTCAAAAGTCTTGTAGTTGAATTCCTACGCCTTCATGTACAAGTGCTTGAAAATTTAGGAAAAAATTGTATGAGTAGAGTTTGCGGATATTTTAGTTATTTCTTAAAAAAAATATATATTTCAGGGAAAATTCGAGGTGTTCATGTTAAAATATACTAAAAAGAGTTTGGAAGCATTTCCTCTTCTGGAGAAACCTTGTCCTTACCAAAATGGGTTTGCGATCAAAGCCTAAAAACCTCTCCACTCTCTTCTCTAACAATCCTTATTTTACTCCTTTCTACCTCCTTCGCTCTCCCTTTATGGATATGGTATTAGTCACGTACCAGTTAAGTTTCCGACAAGGAGAGCTTGTACTTCCTTTGTTTCGAGCAAATTTGCCTTGGGTGTCCACCGTCAAATTCTAATAACAATTGATGGGTATGGCTTCGGCAGCGGATAGAAGCGTTGTGAGCAGCTTCGTTGCTGCGAAATTGATGTCAACAGTTTTGTTGTTTGAGGTCTGGGGTGCCATAAAATGGCATGTTAAGAAACGTGAATTTAAGAGTTTGGATCCAAACCCAAATCCCCGTTTGTATTCCTTTTTTTTTTCTTTTCTTTTTTTTTTCTAATTTATTCTTACTTGGATGATTGGATCAATTTTTATTTAATAATTAATTTTTTTTGTCTTCTGTTTTCTACAAGTTCAGCCTAAATGCGGCTCTGGACATAGCCATCAGATTGAAGGATTCGATTTTGGAAGCAATTTATAACCGACTGATCAGGTTTGGGTTCTAGCTTTTAGCTCTCTGTTCCTTCGTTTTTCAATTTTGCAAATTTGATTGTTACCTGGATCAATTTTTGTTTCATAAGAATTGATTTATTGCTTCTTCTTTTTTCTTTTTCTTTTTTTCTATCAGTTTCAACTTTAATTCCGCTTTTAAGTTAGTGATCAGATTGAAGGTTTCAATTTTGGTAGCTCTTTTATCGCCTATTAAACAAATTTGGGTTCTTGTATAAAACTATAAATATGTTTGTATATGTGCCTGTAAAGCTCATTGTGCTTAGGGGTTAGCTTCAGTTCTGGATATGCATAATTTTGGATTATTTGGAATGGTTAGTTAAACATCTTAGATCTATGATATTTATTGATGCATAATTGTTAAACTTATTGGTTTGGTTGAAGAGGGAAGGCATGCTTATCTTTAGAGGCTATGAATAATTGAATTTTCCTTTTTTGGGCTGTCCATTTTCATTTTGCATTTGTTTTATATGAATTGGGTTTCTTAATTATTGCTCAATTCATGGTATGTTTTACTTATAGAGTCACTTTTCTTTAGGGGTTTGATGCAGCCATAGAAGATGAATTTGTTATTACTTCAAAATTCAAAATAAGTTGTAGCCAAGTAGCTTAGTTCTTTCCTTTTTTGTAATTAATTTTCTTCTTTGTCCTTTCTCTCTTCTTTGTAATTTCTGGTCTGCTTTGTGCTTTTCATGCATAAAGTAGCTTTTTGAATATGCATCTTTCTTACTTATCCCAAAAAAAAGAAGTATTTTTGCCCACTACCAAACTTTGTGCGGGAACAAGCCTATGAGCTAAATTCTGGTGTCAATTCTGAGCACTGTTAACATCTATCATTTTCTTCTTCTAAACAACCCCAAGTTAAGCCCTAACTCTTACCTATGAAAACCATAAAACCCCACATAATTTCCCCCTTCAAGGGGAAGGAAGGGGGTATGTGTTGTTTTGCTTTGTTGTTTTTCTGCTCTTTGAAGATTTAAGAAAAGAGTTGCCCATTGTCATTGTTGGGGCATATTCTGATTAGTATAAAAATTAGCAGGAAGGAAAGGGGAGAAGGTTTTTTTCTGTACTGGCATGGTTGTATGTTTTCTTTTGAGTTTTTCAAGCTTGTCTGATATTTAAGGCCAATGATAGACGAGATTTGTACATCCAACAAAAACATAGTGTGAATGAGATGCAAAAAATAGGAAGAAGAGATGAATTTTATTCCTTTGCCAGTTGGGTTTCTTGTTATGATTGTTGGTTTAAGATAGTCAATGCTTGAGATTTTGACTAGAGTTTATGCCCCTGATTTTGAACTCCTAGATTTTGTTTTTAATGGGGAGGAGGGGGGATCAGATGCTGAATTATTGAAAATTGGCTAAGTTGATTTATTTGTTTGATTGAATGGTGTTTGTGACAAATTTTTTTCTTAAGAATTAACATTTATTTGTGTCTTACACATTACAATTATGTGTTAATTATGACTTCTTTCACTAGAAAGTTATGTTACTTTAGATTATGTAACCATAAATGGAAATAGCATTTATTTGTTTGTTCTTTGATTAATATGTAACTTTTGCTTCTATTTTTTCACCCACTAATGGAAATTAATTCAAATACTTCTAACCATTTAAGTGATCCAAAACAAGGGATTAAAAACCCATGAATTGCAAAATAATGATTTCCTAATCCCTTGATTGATTTGAAATCCAAATCCTAAATCTAAATACATGTTCCCAAATGCAGCCCAAGGGTTGAGCTCCTTTAAGATTTTTATGTTAGCAAGGCCTGGTTGTGTTATTAAATTATCATATATCCACCTTCACTAAACATAGCCTAGAAAGCCCAAGCTCTAGGTTTGTGCGTGTCTTTTAACTATAGGAGGTTCATCACTTCTAATACAATTTACTTTGAATGTCAAGAGTCTTGTAACTTAGTAACATTAACTGGTCTCCTTTATGAGAAATACCATAGTTCAAATCTGCCTCCATACATTTTCTTTAGTTTCTTTCACATATACTTGCAATTTTCAATGGAAATCTCTACTTTTGATCTTCCTTTTGCTTTCAAGATTCTCACAACCAAGAAAATTTCTTTTTATGCTTTCTTCAGATTGCCCTTTATGACAGCAATGTTCCATGAAGTAATTTTAGTAGAGTTATTTTTGGGGTAATTTCAAGTAACCCACTTGAGATTAGGCCTATTTTCACCTTGCTTGCCCATGGTTCAGAAGTTATAGCACTTTTCCCAACTGAGATTAGCTCCATTAGGCTTCGGTGAGCTACCTATCCATTTGCCATTAGGAAAGCACTTTTTAGACGTAAAAACACATAAAATGAATATAAAAAAACTAGGGTTAGAAATTTTTACAAAAATGGATGAATATTACAAGTAAGGATCCCTAATTAGTTTGTTGAGGATACCTAGCCAATTCCAAAGTTTTAAAACTAAGGCTTGGTTGTTGTTTTTTAGATTTCAACATCAACACTAATTCATGGATGAGGAACATTAAGTCTTATATTAGACCTATGGCTTATTGAATGACTTCAATCATTACAAAATCACAACTGCACAGTCACGCATACATATAAATACTGAATTTTATGAATTCTTGATGAGACAAATTGTTAAAGATTAATTCTTGTAGTAAGGGTGAATGAAATAATATTGTTAGTGGCTTCTTCATCTCTTCACATTGAATTGCACTCATTGCGGTAGGTTTGGGAGGGAAACCTAATAAAGCTGAAGGGATTTATTTATTTCTATTTTTTTGAAAGTTAAGTGGATTCTAATTTTCTTATGTTTGGGCGAAAAAGTAATATTAAAGCTGAAGGGTTTCTTGTTTGTGTATGTGCCAGTGATGAAGCCCTATCTTTCATTGAAGCATTTCACTTGCTTCTTGGTGAACTCGCCTTGTTTCCAACTGCATTAATTGGTTTACACTTTCAAGTCTTGGGCGTCTCGCCACTTAATACACATTTTGCTATCATCGTGATATTCTTCATGACTACAATCATTCATCACATTGCATATATGTGGATAAAACTACAACCTCAAGATGCTGGATACCTTTCCATATTGAGGTTCATTTGTCTGGTTTCTGGAATTATTGCTATTGAGCTACTCTTCGCAATAATCATCTCTCCCTTTTGGCTATTCATGGTTAATTTATGCCCAATCCTGATCCTAGGGGTACGTCATTTGTACCAACTAATTTATCTATGTGTTTACTACACAACTAATTTAGTACTCGAGGCCGTATGTAGCTTGTTTAAAAAGATTTGTCAATTAGTTGATCAGATATACGATTGGGTCCAACAGAAATTCTAGCAAGCAGCTTCCCAAGCATTTTCTTAAAGGGAACAGGAAGACAATGGTACGTATTCAGATGGAAGAGATTGTTTCAATGACATGTTATTGTTAATTAGGGATAAAGTAAGCAAAATTTTCACTTATGCAATTTTCTGTTTGTTGAAGTTTGAATTTATTTACATTTTATTTAAAGTAAGGTTAATTATACTATATAGAGCTAGAGTAGAATTCTATCTTGTGTCAAAAAAAAAAAATTATACCATATTGAGCATATGTTTTTATCCTTTACTGAAGATCTCACATCCAACTGCCTAGATAATAAAATTTGCAATGCACTTTTGCAAATTTTCAACAACTCAACTTTTAAGGTTGAAAGGTTATATGGAATGTGAGATTTCTATTTTATTTTATTTTTGTGACAATGCGAAAATTCAGTAATAAGAGAAACAAAACCAAATAGAAGCCAAAATTAGGACATCGAATCTCATCCAACCATGGCAGCCATATGAAAATACTACAAATTGACAAAACAGTCGCCAAAATATAGAACAAAAAAAATGAATATGCATTCGTGGTGCCACTTAAGCCAAATTGATTGTGCTTCTCAAGAATAGGGGTGGCAATTGGCTAGTTCGATAGATTTTGGATTAGGTCCTAAATAAGTGAGGTATATAATTACCCATTAACTTATTTATTACACATTTAAATTTATATTATTTACCCATTATCTACTCAATCCATTTAATAATTCAACCCATTCATTTAACCCATTAAAATCAAAGACTTGGAATATCCTATCTTTCTCTAGGAAATTCATTTGTTTCTTTTGGTTCCCGCTCCATCTAGCATCAAAATGACTTGCCTCCTCTACGGCACTTGCCAATTCTGGACCTAACTTATGCTTACACCAGCATTGCATTGTGACTGCATATCCCCACCACATTTATCTTGATTCTCCAATATTTCTGATAAAATCATGTTTGAAATACATTTAATCCAGAGGCCTTTAAAACACTCATTTGAGAGGGCATACAGTCTTCTGCGATTGATTAGTGTCCAGGCGTTGCACATCTCTCAATAGTCAATATTGACTTCTGACAATGGGCTCCTCCACATTGTGTCCAAGGAGGTCACAACATCACCACTCTAACTTTAAAAAAAAAAAAATTAATTATTATATATAAATTTTATGATTTTTTTTATCTTAAAAAAAAAAGTTGTGACCACTCTAAATTTTTTAGACCAAACATAACTAAACTTTGGACAAAGTTTAATAACAAACTTGATTGTAATCTTATAGGCTGATGATACAACTCAACTCAATATTTTTTTTATTGAATGTGAATTTTGACAAATCTATTATTAGATTACATTTTTCTTCTTATATCCTCAAATTTGCAAAATTTTAAGAAAATAAAAAATTAATAGTGTTGATGACTCTTTTTTCACATACATGGCACTACTTCATTGGCAACCCATGCCACATCCACATATTATTGTTTTGGATAAATCTCTTTAAAACCCAAAATAAGCTCATATCTCATTTGACTACATGGATTGGGCTCACATGGCCCACAAGATCTTTACTTCAAGATGTGGATTCATGGTCCACATTTCCTCTTAATCAAATGGGATCATAACCCTATGACATCATCAACATTAACATAGATCGAGCTTAAGCAATGAGCCAAAGCTCACGGTCCATATTACCTCTCATACAATCATGGCAAACGGTTTTTTTAACAAAAGCCCAATATTTATGCAAAATGACAACAAAACTCAAAGTTCGTCATCTCATCTTTATCTTATAATCCAAGCTCATGAGTCTCTTTAGGGAAATTTTGAGAGTTGTGGTTTGGAGAGCTAAGAGGTATGTTCAGTAAAATTTCAGCGGTTTAAAATTGATAAAAGAAACATGTTGTTTGGCGAGTCTTCTTTAACTCCCTAAACTCTGACGAGTCCGTGTGTAGCGGGAAACATATGGTAAACATCTCTTATCAAAACCCAAAGTACGTCATCTCATCTTCGGCTTATGATCCAAGCTCATAAGTCTCTTTAGGGAAATTTTGAGAGTCGTGGTTTTGAGGGCCAAGAAGTATGTTCAGTAAAGCTTCAGCGGTTTAAAGTTGATAAAAGAAACATGTTTGGCGAGTTTTTTTCAACTCCTTGAACTCTGACAAATCTGTGTGTAGCGGGAAACATATGGTAAACATCTTTTATCATATAGCACTTAATATGATAAAACTCTCTATTGCTCTTTTCCTAAAATTTAATATTCATTATATGACAAATACTCAATATTTCTAGCCATTTAAATGCTAAGAAAATAATTATTCATTCAACCTCAAGCTGTTCCTATATAAATTTAGAAACTTCATTATATTATTCTACATAAACTACATTACTACTTTCAGCTAAAATCCAACTCAAACACATGGTCTAATTTGATTGGCTATCTTTAATCTCCAAATATATAAAATATTCATGATATCTATAATGCCCAGCTGCTGTCTGCCACAGTCAGACCAAATATTCCTCTACCAGTTGCTAGAGTAGAGCATTAAATACTCTTCTTGCTCACTAAGATTAAGTCACAACACAATGAGACCTTAATTAGATCTCTAAAACTTTATTAACTTTCAACTAATCATTCTATTACTTACTAAAAATGTGTTGTAATAGAATCTTGGACCAAAAATACAAACACCAAAAAAAAAAAAAAAACATTTCTAGTAGACCACCAACAGTGTATTTAGCACTTGACACCTGGCTGAAACTGATATCATCAGCCAGTTAATGCTAAAATCCTAGCAGCCTGACATCTGACCTCATCTGCTTCTGCCCCAAGCAACAGCTGTTTATAAGAGCTGTGACAGCTGACCCAACAGTCTTAGCATCACTAGTTTTTTCACATTTGGCTAAAAACTAAAACTAACTAAAGAAATTATCTCTTTTTTGCTAAAATACTTTCCTTTTCTGCCACTCTTTCCACCAGCAGTTATTACCCAAAACAACAAGAACATCTTAAATCTAAACATACCATTTTTTGCCAAATCCTAGGATGAATTTTTTGAAGATTTGTTATTGATTGGGACAAATCTTGACTGAGATTATTTGCTAAAATACCCTCTTAAACTCACCTATAAATAGAGCCCTTCATCAACACCTCAAGGGACACCAATAAAGAAGAACAATTCTCTCATAAACTTTTCTATTCTCTCTCTCTCTAATTATCTTCTTAAGCTCTTAATGAAGTTCTGAGCTTCTAAGTTTTTAGTTCCCAAATTAGGAACTAAACTCTTCAGCTTTTAACTCATAAATATCTTTCATATGCCCTCATACATCCTTTAGCAGAAAATTCCAGAAGTTTTGCTAAACAAACTACAACACCATTACTTTCTTATACCCATTCTCTCACTCTCTATATTCAAAAAATACATCTATCTTATTGCTCCTATCTCCAAATACCTAAACATATCTCCACACTCTTCTCTTACAAAATCTTTTCTCTTGGAAAGCAATCTCTACAACTTATCCAATAGTTATAATCACATATTTTTACTATCTGTAACTACCATATCTCTTATACTTTCATATAGCATACATATTACAAATACTACATCCCACAAAATATCTATATCTTTTACCATCTCCACATTTTTCAAGAGATATCAAACACTCATACTAAAAGCCTCGTGGAAGACATAAAATTCTAATACTAAAGCCCTTCTCATAGAAGGCACCAAGGCCTCGTATCAAAACCCTTCTCATGGAAGGCATAAATCTATTTTACATGAAGCCCTACTCTTACAAGGCATAAATCTCCATACAAAAGCCCTTCTCATGGAAGTTAATACTATTCATAACTTCACAACAACTAAAAGAACATTATCAAAAGGAAAACTTATTTAAGTGCATGATAAGAAGGACAAGCTTAACCAGCCCCTACATATAGCTGGACATACTCTCTTTCCTTCTAGTTGCACCCATTTTTCCCCTTCAATCTTGAAGTTATCATGGAAAACTACCTCTTTACCGCTGGAGTCGTTCTGCTGGAATGCTGTCAACTCACTAGTGCTATACAGCTAGAGCTGCAAACCATCAGAAATAAGTGACTCTGCTTCCATATCTTTAAATTTACATCATTGAGTGCATGATTACTTCACCTTTAAATATATATTACTTTATTTTAACTATTATTACAACTATTAATCAAAGTTATTATATCAAACACATATTATATATTTATTCAGTCATTATTATGATTTTTAAATTTTGACTTTAATAGTTCTGTAGGCTTAAAATTACGTTAGTAGCCATTGGACCACTTGGCCAAATGTTGAGTTCCGGATGCAACTCCCCAAACAAACCCGGGTCCAGCAAGGTCACCCCTCCAACGGACCACACGTGATCGAGCACCGAAAAAAGACCTCCGAACAAATAGCTATGTCATCAATCAAATGTTTAAATTTCAAGTTTTTGTAATTTAAAATTATACATAAAAAATAATTTTATTGATCAAATAGTAAATAATATTTGATTGACATGTGTTTTAAGAACATAAAGAGTATGCAATTTAATGATTAGATTTTTAAAATATGTAGCCACATTAATTTGTTTAGTGAGAATTGTAGCCTTAATTTGTTTATGCTACAACTAAATTTGTAGCCAAATTTTGTCCTTAAATTTGCATCCCTTAACAATATATTAGATATTTACAAACAAAAGGAAAAGACCTAAGGAAAATTTTATGTAACTAAAATTTTGAAAGAGCTAGATGTAGTTGGCAGCATTGACAATGAGACTATTAAGTAACGATTTCAAAATAAAAAAATTCGTAAAAGGGAATTGTAAAAAATATATATATATATATATATATATATATATATGTACGTGCACAATTTGTACTCGTTTCAATCACTAGATGGATCTAGGCCCAAAGAGTCTTATACAATGAAATTTGTAGAGTATGAGTTTGAAATCTAGGTTAGGGATATTGGAGAGTTGATAAATAGGCTAGAATGCCACAATCTATGCAAATAATAGATGAATATAACAAAAAACTTTTCTCAGACATAAGCCGAGGACCACGTGTATTACCTTTCTCTCTTTAAGCAAAAGATTACAATTTGTCTTCAAGTTTTTCGTCCTCCCCCTCTTCATACATCTCTTGTCCTCTTATATCCCTCTTCTTCTTTTCTTTCTCTCCCACGTGTAGTACAGATTTTCCTCCTAGATACTTGTCCCATCCACCATCTTCTTAAAGTCTTCAAATAATAGCTGGAAGGTTAAATATTACTGTTCAGAGGTCATCTCTCCATTAATACGGCCAGAGAAGTAGATGCAGGGCCTTTAATGCTGTGGTAGCAGCTTTTTTCCTCAAATATTTCTCGCACGTTCCTCCTTCTAACGAGTGCTTGGATCACGCCTTTACCCAACAGATTTTCTAGAATTCTGTCTCTAAATCCTTTAGCACGTCCCATGGCCTTTACTGGGCCCGACCGAGGAGATACTCCTTCTCGGATAACTCCTTTGCCCCTTGTAGTGTGAACTGGCCTGTGGGTCTCGAAGATTCTGATTGAACAAACTTATACCAACAAATGTACATTTAAGCAATTTTGTCCCCCACAATATATATATTGTCAATATATAAAATTCTTTTTTTATTAGATTTTATATAATTTAAGTTTCATAATGATCTTTTTTTTTTTTTTTTTTTTTTAATTCTTGAGCTAACACTATTTAGATGGAAACTCAGATAAGAACAGTGATGAATTTGTAGCTAAGTTGGTGAAAGGAGGGGAATATGTGTGATTCAATAGCTGGAAAGAGACTTGAAACCTGAAAAGGCTAGACTGAGTACAACACATACCCTTTTCAGGGTGTATTTTGATCTTTCAATGTTTTATAAGAATAGTAGCAAGTATTCAATAAGAACATGGCTATGCATTGCAATCTTTTCATCTGAGCAGGTTAATCTATACTTTTTTTTTCTGGAACATCACTTTAACCATGCAAAACATCTGATTTAAGTTGAGATCCGCAACATTTTTATAACGAATTTTATGTGCCCAACCAAAATCAATTTCGAAGTGGAGGGCTTGCATTGCAGAAAATTATTCTGCTGATGTAGGATTCATAGTCAGTCCCCCTCTGCCTGCCTTTGCTGCCATTGGTTCACCTCGAAAATTCCGTATCACTATGCCAACGCCAATGAACCGCAGCCGCTAAAACATGACCCGTCAAAATTGACTTTGTAGATATCCTCCCCGGGTTCACTCCATTGAACTCTAGCCAACTGTCATGAAATATTGATACAAGCTTAAGCCCAAATCAGATTCAATCTTAGTTTGCTTTAAAAAAAGAAGAAGAAGGAATTATTCAATATCAGACCCAATCCATCATGGTTATGAATTTTAGTCCCAACCCACTTCTCCGGCCCAAATGAATCTAACCGATTGCACCAGCAAGTCCATAGCACACCTTGGCGTTTCTATGTTAACCAAAAACAAAAAAACAAAAAGATCCACCATTCCTATAAAATAAATAAAAAAAAATTAAAAAAAAAATCCACTACTTGGGGATATATAATGTTTTCTTTTTAGGTCAAATATATTGAATTGCAAATGTTAAAAGAGTTTCCCAAGTAATCTCGTAAACTATCAAGTTATTATAAAACAAAAAAAATAATCTTTTGAAATTTGAAGTTTGAAATGCACACTTGTTATTTGGGTTTTGGACAAATAATATTATGTATTTATAATTTTTAAAACTAACGGTAAAAATATTTTGGAGAATAGCCTCTCTTTGAAAATCAAAACGTGATTTTAATTATTGAAATTTCAAAATTTTGCTTTGAAATAATGTTTCCAAAATATAATTTTAATGAAAAATGTGTTTGCTTTGAAATTGTATTTTCAAAACATGATTTCAATACAAAATTTGAAATTTCGTTGTTTAAAATTGTAGGAAGGGGAATTATTTTCTAAGGATCTCTCAAAAGTCAAAAGCCAAGCTCCCACAATGTCCTTCGTCCAACCCATGCTCATTCTTCCAACATCTCCTATACCCGACATGCTAATGATGGATATGCCCACCCATGAACACCATTCGCCTGATAGAAGCCTCTCCTCCAACCAACAATGTCACTTGTCTGACATGCGACCTCATCCGTCCAACCCCCAGGACAATCACCTTCCATGGCTCCACTATTGGTGTATTCATGGAAATTCTTGGGTATGAACCCACATTCTCCAATTATGGGCATGAACCCTAAGAATCTTGCTACCATTAACTCCACTCCTTCCATCATGCCTCTCATAAGGAAAATGGAAAAGATCATGGAAGAGAGTGGTCACTAATCAGCCCAAGGCTAACCTTCTTCTTTCTAAGGTATGAGTGAAAAATTTTAACTCTTCCATTATCAGAATTTTTTTGGGTCCTTATAAGTTTATGACTTAGGCATTGAAAAGTCTTTAGTTGACATCACATTTCTACTCTCTTAGAGTGTGTTCTTTGCATCATTATCGAGTTTTGAATAATAGATGTTCTTTTATATAATTTGACCACGACTTTGTTTTTAATAATTAATGATAATATAATATTAATTTTTCAAAAAAAAAAAAAAAAAACTCCTTGTTATCTGGCTTCACACATACCAATCCGCTTTGAATTTTTTTTTAAAAAAAAATTTAAAAGTTGGGCAAGTAAAGTTGAATCATAGATGTTTTTTTAAAAAAAAAAATCAAAAGGTGCTAATCAATCGAACTACAAAATTATTAGTGATCCTATTTCTCTAATTAATCAGATTTTACTACATCCACTTGGACCAAATAACTCAACACTTTTTACCATAATTTCATCCTTGATTTTTTAGAGATATTATTTTTCTATAATAGTGAGACTCTATTTCCGCTGCCAAATTAACTTGTGTGGCTGAAGTTCTATAAAAAAATTCTCTTTAAAAAGAAGAAGAAATTCTATTAAAAAAAAAATTGTGTTGTTGAAGGGGCAAATAATTTTATAAAAATATCTTCTTATATATTACTTATAAGTGAACTTCGCAGAAGTATCTTGTGGCATAAATTGCGTTAGGAAAGCCCTTTGGGTCCAATAGGATGTAGGATCCGCTATGGAGTCCGTTTAATTTTCGCATTTCACAAAAGTCGTAAAGTCTCATCTTATAACATCCATTTTGAGGTCAGCAGTAGAGTAAAAATTTCAATGATGAAAAGGAACTACTTCTTAAAAAAAAAAAAAACTACTTCTTTTTGTCTCCCCAAGTAAAACGACAGTAAAGATTGGGGTTGAGGCTAGATCCGTTTAAGTTCATGTCGCTATTTTTTTCTTGTTTTTTTTTTTCTTTTTTTTTTTTGGTGTGTTTTTGAATAATTCATTCCTAGTCTGTTTAGATTGAGGGATAAGAGAGGGAGTATAATAGAGTTGGTTGGAAATTATTTTTCTTTTCCGTTTGTCTTATTCGCAATGAATTTTGATAGAATGTTTTTTTTTTTCAATTGGAACAATTTTTTTGCTTTTTTTTTAGTTACCCATCAAAATTTCTTCTTTTGTTTATTAAAACAAATATAGATAAAGAAGATATGGGGTCTTAACACAAGAAATAATATTGGGTGTTCACAGTGACTTCCGATACTCATTTTTCATATTCATGTTAAATTCCATAACAAAGAATTAATTAATAGGATTTATTGTTATGTGAGAGGAGGGGGCATGATTTCAACGTGCGCTACAAACACCAAATAATTACTCCTAACATAAAAGCACACAACAAATTTAGTACGAACTAAACTTCTTCTTCTTCTTCTTCTTTTAAGATTCTTTTTTATTTATTTATAGATACTATAGAATTTCAATCCGTGGTGTTTACTCTATGATATACCAATTGAATTTTTATGCATGCGGGTTTGAATTCTATATATCTTATTTAACCACAAGAAACTTTATTAGTTATGTCAAATTATAGAGTAATAAATATTATTAACTTAGAAAAAAGAGGTACTAAATTATAATAATAAATTACAAGAAATATAACCCCTAGTATGCACTGGTAATAAAAATTAGGTTAAGTTTCAACCACAATAGGACACATATCTGTATCATATAAGGTCCAATGTATTAGTACATTGGATCTTAGCCGTATCTATAAAAATCATTATATAAATTAGGCAAAATATCTTTATGATCCCTCTATTTTGGCTTATTTTTATTTGGTTTTTCTATTTTAAAAACTTTTAATTTGGTCCCTAAGTTTTTCAACAAATTTTCATTTTGGTCTTTGCAGTCATTTCAATAATAGAAATTGCTTATATGGTTTATGGTTTGCACAACTCACACACTTAAAGACAACATGGCTTATAAAATAATAATAATAAAATTAATTGACATTAAAAAACCACATCATCATTTGAATGAATAAAAATTTTCATGCAAAAAAAAAAAAATCATAATTTTAAAGACTAAAAAATGAGGGAGAAAAAAAAAAGCTCAATTTTCTCAACGAGTATTCGCACCAGCTTGTCCAAAATTTTGTCTATTTTAGTATAAAAACTTACTTTTATACACTCACATTAAATTATTTATTTTATACTACATTTCATTAAAATATTATTTATTTATCAATTTTTTTTAATTACTCTCCCAAATCATTTATGTGTATATAAGTAAAAAAAGTATTAAAAAATATATTTGCACATGAAATAGTAATCATGTATATTTACATGATTACTGTAGTAACAATCTAAATTTACAAAAGTTTACATGGATTAATGTAGGTGATTTTTGGAGTTGAATATGCAAATTTTACCCCTTATCATATTATTTACTGATTGATGTGAGTACTCTTAAACTCCATTTCCACTTTGACCCTATTTGTGTGCTTGAAGAAACACAAAGTTTTTTTAGAGTAGTATTTTAACTATATTGAAACTTTGATAATAAAATTTCATTTGAAGAAAAAATATTTTAATGCTTTACTAAATTATACTATTTTTTGAATTGGTTAAAAAATATTACTAAATAAATACTCTGCCCCTTAAGCTCAAATCAAGGCTCCCTATTTCCCTCAGCACAACATGCGGGAGGTGGTATTTAGGATCCGTTTGGTTGAAGTGAAAAGTATGGGATGAAAAATAAGAGAGAAAATTAAAAATGGGTGTTTTTTTTTTTTTTGAGAAAAAATGGGTGCATGTGTTTGATTTGGAGAAGAGAGGGGGGAGAAAATGGTGGGGCTTAGTTTTCTTTTCGGGCCCACAAAAATTCAATCCCCCTAAAATGGAGAGAGAGAGAGAGAGAGAGAGAGGGTTAATGGAATTACCCATCTACCTCCAATCCTCCCCCACAACAATGTAACATTGATTTCTCTTTTTTTATTCTTTATTCTTTTGCCATTTTAACTTATACGTTTGGTTTTCTTTTTAACTCAAATTTGTTTTTTTTTTTTTTTTTTCCTTTCTAATAAGATATTTTGTTTAAAAAGATTATATACTAGGGACATTTGAGTAAATTTGTATAATTTATGTTTTCTATCATTTTCCATCTCTCAAATTTTTCATCCTCTCAACCAAACACATATGAGAGGAAAATAAATCTTTTCTATCATCCCATTTTTCTATCCCTTCCCCATTTTTTATTCTCTCACTTTTTCACCCCTTCAACCAAACAGACTGTTAATTTCCCTCTTAGTTATGTAGGTGACGTGGAATATTATGACACAAACAAAATATGGGTGATGAGTCATATGACTAGGCGTGTGTAACATGCTTGCTTCCTTTGCACATAACAACAAGATCATTCACAAAGATAGAAAGGGGGTACCTTTTTGAAAATAGACTCAAATGTATATATGAGGGACTAAAATAATAATAATATAATATAAACTTAAAGGATTAAAATAAAAACCACCATAAATTTGTAGGCTCAAATTTGGATATTTGATTTTACATGAATAGGTATCTCATTATATTCTTTGCCTATCATCTAGTATTAACATGGGATGATATCAACATATAAATAGATCCACTTTCCCTCTCCGTATGTGTTCGTTTCTCAAAAAAAGAACATATAAATAGATGCCAAATCAGCGTTGAATATCCAGAATTCAGTTACTAATTCCATTGATTTGTCTTACCCATGTAGTACTTTAATCTCTTATTGCAGATTATTGTTGTAGCTTTTTCAGCCAAAGGCAGAGCATAGTAATAGGGAATTTTTTGAGTCGTATTCAGACCAATCATTGGCTGCATTGGCTGCATTGGCTTAGTGACCCTCATAGTCGTCGGTTCCTGCATTCTTGAACACCCTGAAAATGCTATGAGCCTATGAACTGTTTGAAAATGGTTGAAGTAGTTGAATTGGAGGATCAATATGACAATATGACTATAGACCCTTCTACTTGTATTGTAATTTGCAAGTCATTTTTTATCTTCTTTTGCTGAATTTGTAATTCAATTATTAACGGATGCATGGGGTGTTATAGATTTATAGTTTTCCTAGATTCTCATGTTAACTATCTTTTTATTATAATTTATAAATTCCCTTCTCAAAAAAAAAAAAAAAAAAAAAATCTCGCTCATTGTGTTTTGGCACACAAAATGTTTTACTCATAAAACGCCCTTGCAGCAAACTATACAAATATAAATGACAAACGATTTCCTGTCATGTCAAACACAAACGCACTTACACACAAGCATATTAGATAACAATGTTATACAAATACCAAAAGCAAGGAATTCCCACCAAACAGAACCGTATCAGACCTGCACTAGGAAAAAGCTGAATACGAAAACGGTGAGCAAGACAACATAAATAGCCCAAGTGAGAAACTTGAGGCAAAGCGGCATGGGAATCGTTATTGCAAGGAAGAACGCAGTAGTGACAAAGAAGACCGCAACTTCATCTACTACTTGGGCTGAGACGGGGTACTTGGAGCTAATAAGTTTGGCCACAAACAGAGCAGAGAAAGTGAGTACCACAGTGAGAGAAAGCAAATGGAAAGATAAAGGAAGTTGGGACGGAGTTTTCGTATACTGGAGTGCGGTTTGAAGGGCTGATGTGAAACAAAACCCCATGATTATGTCTTGCCATTGTGGGTTTCGCGGTTCTATGTTTTGGTTAGCAACAACTGTAGTTACTGGTGGTGCTTCTGGGTTTGTGGTTTGTGAAGGTTGTGGCTCTGTTGGTGGTGTATGTGATGATGGAGGTATGAGTTGGGACATAGATGCTAAGATAGAAAGAAGAAATTCTCTGAAACGAAGGGAAATGTCCATGTTGATATGTATTTAGATTTAGTGATTTACAACTCATGCAAAAGCATGACATATTTATAGAGAAGAAAGGAAAGAGAACTGTATATGATTCTTATTAAAGCATGCCTGTAAGGACAGTGGGTTGTTTAGAGAGAGACCATCGGGTTGAAAGTCGGATCTTCTTCCATCTACTACGTTGTATTTAGATCCGATTATTATTATTATTTTTAATTTTTTTTTAAGTTGAAACCGAAGTTAAAACAGTTTAAAGTTAAAGGATTTAAAAATCGAATATTTTTTTCTTTAAATTTAATATAATTTTAAAACAGTTCTAGGCTTAGTGTTCGGTTGAAATTTACCTTGTTCAATAATTAATCAATCTAAGTTGATTAATTAATTCAATTATGTGAAAGGCACAATCACATCCCAAAACTAAATTTCATGTAGCGGAAAGTAAATTTCAACCACCATCTTGAACAATTTATTATGAAATTGAAGTTACAAGTACAAGGAATATAAATCAATCCTAATTAAGCTAGTATAACTTATTGAACTATCCAAGTAAAACTCTAACCCAGTTGGACTACTCTTCACATGAATCTTCTCGGTGCACATATACTCAATCTGAACTAACTTCACACAATCACTCTTTGATTGTTTGAAATCAAAGGGTATAGTAATCTTGATTGTAAAATTATGGACTTTTTAGTTCTAAAAACTTAGTTTGGTGCAAAACCTAAGATGCACAAGGTCGCTTGGTTCTCCAGTGTAATTAAAGTGCTCTAGATTTGAAACTACTATCTATGATGTTGCAGAAGGAGTTCTCCTTGATCTCTCTTGATAGTGGTTCTTAAAAGTAGCTGTTAAGTAGTCTTGGAGTCCTTGTGCACAAATTCCAAGGATGCCACATGATCAAATGAATAGAATTAAAATTATTTTTTCTCGTGTCTTAATCGATCGAACCAAACACTTTCCCCCACATATTATTGAGCTTTGAGTTCATGTCTTTGCTTTGAGACATTTCCTTCCTTTTTAACTTAGGAATCCTTAGTTAATTAGGAAATAAAATAAATTAGACATATGTGAACGATTATCTTATAAATTAATGGTTGGCGATGACTCCTAAAAATGGAAAAATAAACAAAAAGACTCACTCACACACATAATACCCAAGTGTTTATACAAGTCACTATTGGGATTAATTTGTGCCCTAAAATCCAATTTGTACATTCTTTAATTAATAAAAGTGTTTTATTATTAGAGAATATATGATCATTAGACATTACTTGTATTTCATGATATGTATTGTATAAGATTTTGGTATGAGAATGAGATTCGCATACAGAAAATCTAAATTACAATTATTTGTAAACTCATAAATCTTAATTCGTAATTGCTGATGAAATTGAGTATTTCATCTGATAAGATTATATCATTTTAATCATGATGATTTGTTTTGTCATGGAAGTGAAGACTTTTGATTGAGATGTTGGTGTATTTGAAATATACAGAACTAGATTGATGTGAGTCTATCTTCTCTATACTATTGTCACTTGAATAGACGATGTCATAACTTTTAAACTCATCAATTCTCAATTTCAATAAGAATTGACACCTCTCCATGTACAAAGTGTTTGGGGGTCTAGGAGGGAAAGGGTTCAAGGTGTGGGGTTAGCAGCATGCTGTAATTATTTCTCAAAAAAAAAAATGTGAACTCAAATGTGAATGATTTCACAATAAATTTTGACTTTATTTCACTATAGATATTTCATGAAGGGGATTAAATGCAATACTAAGTAGTCAAGAGATACATTGTATAAATAAATAATATTAAAACCTAAAGTGAAGTTATATTTTTGTAGTGGAAAAATGTAATTAATGATAACCTTAAGCTAGTTATGAGATAAATGGAGCCCAACATGCCTCAAAAATGGGTTTGAGTTTCCCTACTAACAGCGTGTTGTGGCTCCCTATATTTCAATTACAGGCCGTTCACCTACTTCATTAGCAATTGAGATGTGGGATCTTACTCGGGAGTATTCAAAGTGTTACTATAGTCACACTTAAATGGGGAAGCTATACTGGTTCCACCAAAAATTCCCCCACCCCTATTGTAACTATTGAATTATTAAACAAAAATTGAATTTGAATAATACTACAAACGCAATAATGTTCATGATAATTGAATTAATAGTGCCATAAACTTCATCATCTACTATTAATAACTTATCAACTATGCGAGAATTTTATAAAATAATTTTTTTTTTTTTAAAAACCCTCCACAAGGGTGAAATAGTTTTTGTGGTAGCAAAGTTATTGTTGAAACTTAGATAGAGGAGAACAATATAAACATAGTTTTTTTTTTTTTTGGGTTGAACAGTATAACCATAGTTGTCAAAATGTGAATCATGAACTATATTGTAATTTATTTTTTCATTTTTATATATCGTGTATCGTAAAATATATAGACACTGTATAAAATTGATGAAAAAATTATAAATATACATATATAAATGATATATGTATTATAAAATTCGAATATATGCAACTAATGACTATTTTAATTATCACTTAAACTATAATATTTGACAAAACTAACCAAACAAATCAACCAAAAGTGTATTTATAATATTCATATTCAAATTTATCAAATGTAAAAATGTTAATATGTACCATAATATAAAGTCAAAATAGACTTTTAATTATATCAAAATTGACTTTTAATTACTTTTAATTATATTTATCATTTACCATCGCATACCTTTGGTGCGATGGTTACTTCACAAGTATAAGTACTTGTGGGGTGTGGGGAGCAAGGGTCAGGGTTCAAGTTTCTAGGAGGGAGCTTCATACACATATACAATTAGATTAGGCTAGAGTAGAATTCTATCTTGTATAAAAAAAAAAATTATATTTATCATTTGTAATCTTGTGGGAATATATAATTGATATACTTGAGAAGGAATGAGAGACCATTCAGAGAGAGAGAGAGAGAGAGGCATGGGGGATATTGGAGAGCTAATATAAAGAAAAATACAAAAGTGGGCAAATATGTGATCTAAAATTTAATGGGGAAAAAAAATTATGTTAGGTTTTGTTTTGGGCTAAACTGTTAAAGTATTAGTAGCCCAATAATTTTATTTAAAAAACAAGTAGAAAAGCATTTGGGTTCAGGTTATGGTCCAAATTTTTAGTAAAAACTATATGTCTATGTATCATTGTATAGGGTTTGGCTTACCTCCAGTACTATTTTAAAAAGAATTTTCTTTTACTTTAATGAAAGACTGTCACATTACCCACTAACTAAATAAAAAGTGGGGATTGAAACCTACTACTACTTACTATTGTGTATTTCAAACAAAAGGACATATCCAGTGAAAAAAATACTAGAAGTAAGCCAAACTCCATTGCATGTGTATAGTATACGCATTTCTTTGCACTCTTACCATATGTATCGACTACAATAATGACAACTATGAATATAACCATTAACTAGTGTTGCAAACGAGCCGAATTTTGTTGAGTAGTGAATGTTTAAACTTGACCCAAGAACAACAATAGAATATTTAAGCTTCGCTTGAGCTTGAATCGAGCTTACAAATAATATTCAAGCCTGAGCTCGCAATAAAGTACAAAAGCTTGAGCTTGGCTTAATTAAGCCAAGCTCTAGCTCAATATCATGTGTTTGAGCTTGAGATCTAACACAAGTATATTATCAAGCCTATATCAAGGTTATTATCTAGCCTATTTGATTTGGATGAGTAGTTTCAACTTCTAATTAATTAAAATTTTAGAAAGGTATACGTTTATTTGTCAAGCTCATATCAATTTTATTACCTAACTCATGAAATAGCATATGCTCAACTTGTTTTGTATGAGCTTGTTTATGAACAATATTTTTTATTTAAACTCAGCTCCTTTATTAAACAAGCCTAAAACAAAAACTTAACTTTGACTTGTTCATAAACAAATAAGCATGAACAAATTTTTATCATGGCAAGCTCAAGTTATTTATCAATAGCTTACTTCATTTAAAGTTCTACCGCACAAAGTTTTCGTGAGGACTAATCTTGGTTCCACAACTCGCTCATGTAATGAGTTGTGATTGGTGGAAATGTGTCTCGCCATCACCCCTTCACCAATTACAACTCGCTACATGGGCGAGTTGTGTCACAAGTTGTGGCACCAACAGGGGGCGGAGCTGTGTTGAAGGGTAATTTTGAAAATTTTTAAAAAATATATAATTTGATAAGGGAATAATTCAGCCCATCTCCAAGTCGTCCACACAGGTCGTCCATGACCCACCTATCAATGAGAATACCCTCAGGAGCTTGCCTACTAGTACCTCGTCCTGGGAAGAGGAGTTTAGGACGAGGTAAACACCACCAGTGATACACTCGTCCAGATCGCCAACATCCTCGTCTTGAGGATGTTCACTCGTTAGACGAGACAGCCCTGCGCATGTAACAAAGCACATCCAACTGAGGAACTCCAGGACGAGGGTATCACACTTAGGAAAATCTCCAAATAAGGTATGACAGTCCCTTATCCCACGGGTAACCGCCAGGTATCCGTTGCGAAACAAGAGCATAACTTCCAAACGGTTATGCCGGATACGTTTGAGTTCTATCTCTCCTTGAAGCCAGGAGAAATTCAAATTTTAGTAACCGCCTATGAGAACGCTATATAAAGGCTGCTTCAGACAAACCCAAGGTATGTGGAATTTTTACTCCAAAAAAGTTGGAACTCATAATATGGAGAGGAAAACTAACTTTACCATCGGAGGGTTTTCGGCCGGCAACCCCGGTCGCCTTTGATTTGCTTTTCTTTCTTTGTTCAGGCTGCCGAAAGAACCAGTAGTCCTTTCAAGTCCAACCAGTGGTCCTTTCAAGTCCGAAGCATCCAGTCTACTGATTATCTTTGCATCATCATAATTATTTTAATATTTTCAAATTTTAGTCTATAAAAATAAAAATTGCCCTCCCCAAATATTTGAATCGGTCCAATGATGCTCTTAAAAAAAATAATTGTTCTAATAGTTATAAAGATATAACTTTATTTTTCATAATTCTATTTTTTATTGTAAAATGTACTCTTATATCTATTAAATATTTGATAAAGTTTGGTATCAAACATGTTTGAATCTATCTTTTTTATCCCGTTATGTGGCAATTAACAAGTCATTGACTCATTAAATAAATCTTGTCACTAAAACCATACATGAAATGTGTCTTTAGTTGCTACATAATAGGTTAGAGTAAGATAACTTCAAACATGTTTGGAGACTAATTTATTCCTCTAAGTTTTGGATCATTCATGTTTTTGAAATTTTCATTAATTCAATTGAAATATTTTTTACTTACTTTAGTATAAAATTTGATAATTTATATTTAAAATGAAAATTTTTAAGAATTTACTATGAAAATACAAAAAATGAATTTTATTTTATGAAAGATCGTCATCGAACATAATTTTGATTGAAAATACGAATTTTTTTTATTAAAGTGCATATATAACTTATCAAATAAAAAAACATTGATATATATATATATATATATATGTATATATATAATAAAAAAATATATATATATAAATTATCTTGATAAATATATTAATCCCATAATTTTATCCCAAATAAAAATTACAGCTCTTTCGCTAGAGAGAAGAAAAAAAGTGTCCCGCTACCGGAGAGTGGACACCCACCACTGTTTCTTTTTGACATTGAGCACCAAAAATAAATTTGGAACGGTGAGTCATCTTTTTTAAAGATTAAAAAAAAATGGTAATCGGATTGAGTCGGATTTAAAATTTTTAAGTAATTTGAACGAGTCAGAATTAAAAAAAAAAAAAGAAAAAAAAGAAAAAAAAAAAGGGAATCGGACAGAGTTGGATATATGTATTTTTAAAGTAATCGGACTGTGTCGGATCCTACATTTGAGAAGACATGGACATGCATCCTGATCCTGTGGGAAAAGAGAGGGATTATATATTAGACTTTTCAGTTCTTCCAATTTTTATTCCAAAAAAAAATCTCAATTTAATTTGTCTTTTCACTTGTTATTCCTTTGACTGGTGGCTGGCACTCCCTTGTTTCTTCTACAAGTGAATCGAACGGTCAGGATCAATTCGGACCAATTCGGATCTGGGCCAACTATAAAACAATCCCAAATCCAATTCTAGATTTCTAGTACTTTGTCTTATGTTTTCTTGTATGTGTGCAAAGTGTGAACTCCTTGGAGAAGTTGCAGAACACAGTAGCAGAACAAAAACTCAAAACTCCTTGTCTTCTGAAGAGCTGTGGTGTTGGTCGCAAATTGGGAGGTGACTGTGGCGGCGGAGTGCCGCCGTGATATTTGGTGGAGGGAGCTCATTAGCTCAATCAAGTTCTTGCATTGGCGTAACCAAACAAATGTATGTTTTCTTGACAACTTTATTGCTGTTTTTTTAAATTTTATTATTGAAAGTTAGAAATTTTTTTTTTACAAATTTTTTGAATGTGGTGTGGTAAGTGTGTAACTATTTTTACTTATATATATTTTAATCAGGTAACTGAATATTTGAATTAGTGTTTTCTTTTTTTCGAAAAGGAATTAGTGTTTTTGTTAACGTGTAATCAAACAAATGTCTGTCTGTCTTCTTCTTCTTCTCCTCTGAAACAGAGGACTTGGTGTACTCATACCATATCTTCCGGTTTCCTTGTCTTCGAAAATGCTATATTTGATTCAATGTTTTATAGTTTTGTCAATTTTATGCCTAAGTTCATTGGAATAGGTTATTGTTTCCTAATAAGACCAAGGTATAATTTTGAGAGGTCTGTTGGAATTAGTTATTGACATTATTATTATTTATTTTTGTGAGGTATAAATTTGGAGTGTTCTTTTGGAATATGTTAATGACAATATATTCATAAAAAAAAAAAAAAAAAAAGAAGAAGAAGAAGAAGAAGAAGTTAATGACAATATTATTTTTGTGATATACAAAAACTGTTGTCGGTTACAATTCTTTGGTGATTAGTATAACTCTAAAGTCTAAACTATTCCAAGTATTTTATCTGTTAAGGAGAATGATAATACATAGAATTCTTTTAGTTTGTAATTACAATTTTTTATAATGGATTTTATGGTACCTTCACTTTTATGTGAATTAGCATGCCTTTTACTTCTTTTTTCAGTTGGTGAAAAGTGAATAGATTTGTACCTTTCATAGTTTGAAGACTTTATTGTATATAAAATAAAATAAAAAAGACTTTATTGTGATAATTATTAAGTTACATGCATTTTTAGTAAATTCTTGATTATTCTTTTTTTTTTTTTTGAAAAAGTGATTATTCAGGTTCAAAATTAAATCTTTTCAAAAAAGAATATACAATATTAAAGCACTGTTGTAAATAAAGCCGCATGCACCGACAATACAAGCTAGTTCTATTAGTAACAAAAGTTATTTCTTACATGTTGTGGTTGTGTCAAGTGACTCAATATAAGTGTTACATGTTGTACAGTCTAATATTGCTATGTGGTCACTAATCATGTTTTTATAAACCAATGCTTTATTACTAAAACGTTAAGAAATTTGAAATAATACTCCAATTAAAAATTTATTACCTAAGTAAGAAATTTTTTTAAAAAAATCATAGTTTATTTTAGATTATTTTAATGATATAAATGTGTAACATAATAATTTGTTATGTTTTATAATTCATTTTATTATGGGGAATTGGTTTAGGAAATATGTTTATAAACTTTTTATGGGAAAAGAAAAAAGAAATTCGTTGTTTTGATGACTTCTTTTATTTTCCATGAAAGTGGTGTAAAAATTTTCCGAAAATGGTTTATTAATAATTTCCCAAAAGGCACTGGTTAACATGAAACTTCTATTATTCAATTTGGAGGATATCAGTAAATATTTTTTAATTTTATATATAATATTTTTAATTAATCCATATATCACATGAACATATATTTCTAATATGTATATAATTCTTGGAATGCAATTCTTAATGAATTAGGAAAAGGAAACTACTCCAGTGGCACTTAATGTTTCCAACAGAGATGTTCAGGATTAAAATCTCCTCATCTCCAACCAAAAAAAAAAGGTCAAGTAATGTATAGTTTATAAAACTTTGAAACTACTGTTGACCTTGAATTTTGATATGGATCGGTAAATTCTAGTTCATGCTAAATTTAATTGGTGAGATAATATTATTGCCTAGTACTTTGGAACCAAAATACTTACCCTACTAAAATTTTGTCTTGACTTGAATTCTAAATGACTTTAGATTACTTATTGGTAAAAAAGTGGCAAGGTTATTTTTTGAAATAGAGCGCGTGTTGCAAGTTAGGTTACCTACAAACTTGAAGTAATTAGATCCATGTTACAATTACGAAATGTAACTGTGCTTTGTTTACCCATCTGTCTCTCACTCTTTTGCTTGTCCTTCATTATTGTGGCATGAAAATGTTTTGGACATTTCAAATGTCCATCTTTTAAGCTTAAAATAGTTTAAATTTGTCTCACCATCTGTTGTATTATTTTTGTAGGTGTTGATAGAAAGCAAACAAAATGCAATGTCCAGAGACCTCTGCACCTTCACCTTCTAAGATACAAAATGAGGTAAATTCAGCACTCCCAACTTCTTCTAAACGAAGAAGGTTAGTATCTGAGGTTTGGAATGACTTCAAAAGAGTTGAAGTTGATGGGGAGCACCGGGCCATCTGTAATCATTGTCTCAAGCACTTTTCAGGGTCAAGCAAAAGTGGGACCACACATTTAAAAAATCACTTGTCAAGGTGTTCCGCTATACAAAGTGGAGAATCATCTAAACGAAGAAGGTTAGTATCTAAGGTTTGGAATGACTTCAAAAGAGTTGAAGTTGATGGGGAGTGCCGGGCCTTGTGTACACATTGTCACAAGCACTTTTCAGGGTCAAGCAAAAGTGGGACCACACATTTAAAAAATCACTTGTCAAGATGTTCCACTATAAAATCTCCTACTCTTTGGAGGATGGAAATTCCAAAGTCAACTTCTACTTCAAATTCTGCTTTCAGTATTGAAACTACGACAATCAATCCAATCTTGAATGGTTGTGATTCTGACATTGTAGAGGCCTTGGTTTGTGGGAAGGAATGGTTGGAAAATCGTATAAGGATGTAAGTACAATTTCTTTCATTAAGAATTTAAGATCCTTTTATATATGCCTTCTATGCACTCCATAACTTCTTTTTTCATTCTATATAACTTCAGCACATCTAACAGGGACAATGAACGCTCTCCTGAACTTACTCATACCTCATTTGTTTCGGCGGGGGCTTCTTTAATCTTGGAAACTCAAGAGGCATAATTTCATTCTATCATTTGTTTTACTATCTACATTTCTTTTAAGAAATCATGTTTGTGTTGACATCACTTCTACTTGCAGAAACATGCTCCCTCTAGTGCCAACATGGAACTCATGCTTACAAATCATAGGGTGTAAGTACAGATTTCATTCATTAAGAATTTAAGATCCTTTTGTATATGCCTTCTATGCATGCCTTAACTCCCTTGTTCATTCTATTTAACTTCAACACACCTAACAGGGACAATGAACACTCTCCTGAAATTACTCAGAATTCATTTGTTTTTCCGTGGGCTTCTTTAAGCTTTGAACCTCAACAGGCACAATCTCAGTCTATCATTGGTTTTACTATCTACACTTATTTTAAGAAATGAAGTTTTTGTTGACATTGCTTCCACTTGTAGAAACATGCTCCCTCTAGTGCCAACACGGAACTCATGGTTGCAAATCTTAGTTCAACTTCGTGTCCTGAGCCAGGTCCAGCTGGTCATTCTTCATTTGTTTCAGCAGGGACTTTTTCAAGCTTGGAACTTCACGAGGCACAATCTCATTCTATCACTTGTTTTACTATCTAAATTATTTATAAGAAATGACGTTTTTGTTGACATTGATTCCACTTGCAGAAACATGCACCCTCTAGTGCCAACACGGAACTCATGCTTGCAAATCTTAGTTCAATTTCTTGTTATGAGCCACTTCCAATTGATCATACTTCATTTGTTTCAGTGGGGGCTTCTTTAAGCTTGGAATCTCAAGAGGCACAATCTCAGTCTATCATTTGTTTTACTGTCTACATTTCTAATAAGAAAGAATGTTTGATTTGACCTTGCTTCCGCTTGCAGAAACTTGCTCCCTTTAGTGCCAACTCAGAATTCATGCTTGCAAATCATGGCTCAACTTCTTGTCCTTGGCCACTTGCAACTGGTCATACTTCATTTGTTTTGGTGAGGACTTCTTTAAGCTTGGAACCTCAAGAGGCACAATCTCAGTGTATCATTTGTTTTACTATCTGCATTTATTTTTTAAAAATGATGTTTGTATTGACATTGCTTCTATGTGCAGGAACATGCTCCCTCTAGTGCCAATTCAGAACTCATGCTTGCAAATCATAGTTCAACTTTATGTCCTGAGCCACTCCCGACTGGTCATTCTTCATTTGTTTCAGAGGGGACTTCTTTAACCTTGGAAATTCAAGAGGCACAATCTCAGTCTATCATTTGTTTTACTTTCTTCCTTTCTTATTAGAAATGACGTTTGTGTTGTATTGCTTCCACTTGTAGAAACATGCTCACTCCAGTGCCATCATGGAACTCATGCCTGTAAATCTTAGTCCAACTAGTAAGTCTAATTCTTATTATATTTCATTTAAGGCTTAGATGAAACATACCCCATTTAAGATTTAAATGAAACAGACCCAAAACTCTAAGGCTTATAAACGTTAAATGAAACTATTTGAAACTATAAGGTTTAAATGAAATTTATCTAAAACTATGAGGTTTAAATGAAAATGACCTAAAACTTGCCTAATAAAAAATAGTTTGTTGCAGTGTACCAGAATCGTCACCCTCCTTCTTTGTTCGATGAAGTATGGAGACTAGAAAATATTGGCAAAGATGGAGCTTTACATAAGCGTTTGAGTTGTGAAAGCATCAATACCGTGAAGGATTTTTTGACCCTACTCTTCATAGACCCTGCAAGGATTCAAAATGTAAATAAAACTGCACTTACCTCAATTACTTTTACTTTTTAGTATTTCTTACTAAGTTTTGTTTAGATTTCTGAATTTAAGGTAATATTCTGTAAAGAGTGATGCATTGTTGTATACATATACTTGTCTGCATTTGTTAAAAATCTGAAAATGAGAAAGAGTTTACTGATTTAACAGCACTTATGTTTAGATAAATCAGGATGTCTGCTCATTATTGGGGGTGTTTTTCTCTTTTTCTCTTTGGATGGAAGCATTCATAAGGGAAAATGTTGTTGGTGCACCATTGGGATACAGACATTTTGATGTTAGCTTGTGTTCTTAAGTCAGGCACAACCAGTATCTCTGTTGAACATGCATTGACATGGCTGGCTATAGAAACATCCCAATTCAAGTTCCATTAAGACATGGATACCTCTTGGCCATGTCAGACGCTGCTATCTGTTTATCTACTTAGTATTATTCTCTGGAGCTAGGGTTATGTTTTGTTTCTTATAATATAGTGTCCTAATCAGTGTTCGGAGCACAATATACTTATAGTCATATACTGTTAAAATTTGTCCCATATATACACATACATTGAACTCCTATGTGATCTTCAGTGAACTAAATTTATGTCCCTTTAGCTCTCTTTGAATGGAGTAATTACAGGAATTTTTTTTCGATGTGCAGATACTTGGCACAGGTATGTCAGCTAAGATGTGGGAAGTCACTGTGGAGCATGCTCAGACATGTGTACTTGAGAAGAGGATGTTCTTGTACAGCCCTCCAAGTTCTCAACAAAAATATGGTGTGGTCTTTAATGTCGTGGGACAAGTGATGGGACTACTTTTGGAATGCCAGTATGTTCCAATTGATAAGCTGTCTGAAACTGAGAAGGCACTCCTCTTATTACCTCAAATCTGGGTTTATTTTTATTTTTATTTTTTTCCTGACTTACTATGATCAACCTTTTCCATTAGGCTGATGCCCACAACTTGGTTATTTCTGCATTCAAAAACTGGGAGGAAGTTGTTTCTTTTGATGATGAAGCCTCTCTTGTGGGCAGCTCTTCACTGTTAACCAATGTTTACACTGCAAGCATGCCCAGGACAGATAGTTCTAACGTGAGCAAGTTTTTGGCTTCTCACAAGATTGGTGGGGGTTTGGATGATTATTGCTTGCACAGTATTGACAGTAAGGGTCTCAGATATGAACCGGCTTTAAATTTCCAACAGTCATTGAACCATTCTTTTGATGACGATCATCTGAACTTTTTTGAAACTGATCTTCCAACTCAGAATGTCAATTTAAAATCGCAATCAGATCTTCAGGGTATTGTTGACAATTTCATTGCAGCACGTGCTGCCATTGGGAGAGCTCGGATGAGATGGGCTAAGCTATTCAGCACGTTGATATGGTTTTCAATACGTGTGGCGTTAAGAAAACAGGTTCGAGAACTTCCGAGATACAATAATGGGTTAATAAAAAAATATATATGCAAAAGAAAAAAGCATAGTTTACATATACTACTAAAAAATTTTGCCCTATATATACTCGTACATTGAAGTCCTATGTGGCCTTCTGTAAACACAATGAAGAGTTCCAAGTAAAAAGAAAAACTAGTTTCATTTAGCTCTCTCTGAACTCTTTAGTTCAGGTGTTACCTTCCCAATCCCCAAGCCTTAGTGCTTGGGGGTTGAATGGGGGGAGGGGTTTCAGGTAGTTGTACAAGCATTTCTAACCAATATATATATATATATATATAAAAGCTCTCTCTGAATGGTGTAATTACAGTAATTGTTTTGGACGTGTGCAGGTACTTAGCACAGATAAGCCAGCTAAGACGTGGGAAGTCACTGTGGAGCGTGCTCAGACATGTGTACTTGAGAAGAGGATGCTCTTGTACAGCCCTCCAATTTCTCCAGATATCATGTCATGCATTTACTCTGTTGGGTGCAGTAGCGGTTTGGATGATTATTACTTGCCCAATATGGACAGTATGGGTCTCAAATATGAACGGGCTTCGAGTTTCCTAGAGTCCATGAAAAAATCTTTCAATGACAACGATCTGAACCTTTTTTATACTGATCTTCTAACTGAGGATGTCAATTCAGAATCGCAATTAGATTTTTAGAGTGCTGCTGACAATTTCTAGTCAGCACGTGCTGCCATTGGGATAGCTCAGATGAGATGGACAGAGCTATTCAGTGTGCTAGAATGGTTCTCAATACGTGTGGCTTTGAAAAAATGGGTTCAAGAAATTCCAAGATCCAGTAATGGGTTATGAGGAAAAAAAAAAAAAGAGAAACAAATGGTTAGATTACATTTGAAAATATAGTGTTAGTGGTGCTGCCGCTAAAATTTTGCGTGCAGTTTTAGTGAGACAAGTTGAAGGTCTTAGTAGACGTAAATAGAGTGGTAGTTTTTAGTAACTTCATCTTCTGGTGACAAATCATAGAACTGCCTTCCAGCTATAACAAGTTGTAAATATGTAGATGTATTTTTTCGACAGTATCGAGGTAAGTTTCTATCTTTTTCTGGTATTGGTTTTTGCTCAAATATGGAAGCAGTAATGCCAGTGTGCTTAATATTCCTGTAGCTTTCATATTGGGTTATAGACTTATAGTTCTGTATGAGATCGTTTGTTCAATATAGGTTATTTTTATGTCTTAATTCATGGTAATGCCAAGAGCTTTATAACCATTGGTTATGGGTGGTACATTGTAAAAGTACGTTAATTAAAAGGACAGATTTTCAAGATTCTCATAAACAAAAAGTTACAATTTTTTTTAAAAAAAGAGAATATTGAAGTACAAAAATAATTTTAAACTGAAGAAACCTTACAAAAGCAATGTACTTGTGTTTTGTCGAAGATGAGGATGAGAAATATCCACCACCTACTGACCCAATTAAAAAATAATAACAATTAAGGATGTTTGCGATTCCTTTCCTTTTAAATTGATTGTAGAACTATCGCATGTCTTTGGTGCGATGGTCACTTTACAAGTATAAGTGTTTGTGGGTGTAAGGGGTAAGGGCCGGGGTTTAAGTCTTTAGGAGGGAGCTTGATACACATATTCACTTAGATTATGTCAAAATGAAATTTTATCTTGTAAAAAAATAAAATAAAAAATAATTGCAGTTTTCTTTTATGCCTCATTCTCAATAATGACAAGATATAATAATGAACATATATTTCTAAGAATCGGAAATCATAGCCTTTTTATAAGCTTTAACAAATTTCCCTCTAGAATCTCCTCCTGCGGGCCCAGATTCTATTGTGAATCACAGATATCACAAATGATCTGGATAGCAATTGCTTTTTACATGTGCAGGCGTGCAGCATCCTCTACAATTCATTACTTTAGAAAAAAAAAATTGAATGAAAATGTTTACATCATAGAAAACAAACATATGTTGCCAAGAACACCTACCTCAATTGACAATTTGGCACCTCTTGCAGTCTTGCTATTTGCAACTGAGGCATCTAGTTTCAAATATATCCTCTTCTAATTATCAAATTATAATACTTTTTTTTTTTTAGATATGATAAAATTTTAATTTATGACATTTATTTTATGATAATTGCTCTTCGAGTATCAAATCTTTTATTTGATGTCAAGAAAAGTAAATACTGCTAAATGGGCCTCTTGTACTCTTTTTGAGGGATCCATATCCATTTCCATTTCCCACTAAGTTTTGGCGGAAGGAGATGGGGATTGGGGAGTGATCATGTTCCAATGGGGCTTCCTAGTTTCTTTCAACAAAATCTTCTTTTCACGATCTACAAATCAAAAAAAAGAGTCATATTAAATATATGGATTGATAAGGATTTTTTTTATAAGGTGAAACCTCACTAAGACGCTTATCTTGAGCCTTTCACCATTCATCATTCAGTGGAACCTTTGTGGGTTGATTTATAAGGATTCATCTTACATCTACCCAACAATTCAAATATTTATTGACTTCAACGATCTTGAGACTTTATCATTTCACCATTAGGTGGCACGTTTACTTGTGGATTTATAAGTATCTATCTTACATCTAGTTGTCATCTACCTGACAATTCAAATAATTTTTTGACTTATATAATCATGAGACTTTATCCTATATTAAAATTAATGTTTAATTCTTTATTTCATTACCATGGTTTGAGTGGAGTTGTGGTGTGTCTTTGTGTTAGAACCCCTTTCCCTCTCCCTCTCCCTTGTGTATGTGTGTTTGTTTCTCAAAAAAAAAAAAAAAAAAAAGGGTAGTTGTCTCACATTGCTTAAGAGAATGTGTTATGTGTGGTATAATTTGCCACACTTTTCCTTAAAAGTTATCATAACTTTTGAGTGGAATTGTGGTGTGTCTTTGTCTTAGAACTGTTTTTCATCTCCCTTGTGTGTGTGTGTGTGTTGTTTTTCAAAAAATTAAAGAAAAAAGAAAAAAAAAAGAATATGTAATTGTCCCACATTGTTTAAGAGAGTGTGTTGTATGTAGTATAACTTGCTCTACCCTCTCTTAAAAGTTATCATGGTTTTTGAGTGGAGTTGTAGTGTGTTTTTGTGTTAGAACTCCTTTCTCTTTCCCTTTCCCTTTCCCTTGTGTGTGTGTGTTTGTTTCTCAAAAAAAGAAAAGAAAAAAAGAATGGTAATTATCTCACATTGTTTAAGAGAGTGTGTTGTGTGTGTAGTATAACTTGCCCTACCCTTCCTTAAAATTTACCATGGCTTTTGGGTAGAGTTGTAGTGTGCCTTTGTGTTAGATTCTTTTTCCCTCTCCCTTGGGTGTGTGTGTTTGTTTCTCAAAAAAAAAAAAAAGATTTATTTATTTAATTTTAAGATGCTGCATTATTTCCCATCTTGTAAATCAATCTTACCGAAGATTAGTCCCAAACAAAAAGCCAAATAAACATGCACCACAATTTGTTAATGTTAATAATTTATTAACACAACAGAGTCAAAATAATATTAATTCACAATTCTAAGTTTTAATGCTAATATTGACACAAGAAAGCCACAAGAATATAATTGACAATAATTTACAATTTTTCGACTAACTTGACCACTCAAGTCAAGACCACCAATTTCAATTTTGCTCTTTTCCACTATCCCTCAGATTCCCCACTACCCATTAGTTTAGTCCTTTTTTGTCACTCCACAAGTATAAAAACTTGTGAAGTGTGGGGAGTAAGAGCCGGGATTCAAATTTTTAGGAGGGAGTTTCACTTGCATTTACACTTAGATTACACACGAGTCTCAAGACTTATCAGTTCACAACTTTGTCCTCTCCTTTGTCACAATTACAAATTCAGCAAAAAGAAAAAGAAAAAAACATTGGAGAAGTGAGAGCTATCATAAAGCCGTGGACAAAAGGATTGAGAGAGGAGAGAAAGGAAGCAAGTAGAGTAAAGTTGGTTGAAAATAGGAGTTGAGACTCTTCACTAAGCAAGGCAAAGTAGGGGAAAAAAACCTTAAGAGACAAAAGGAATTGGAGTAAAAATTTGCCATTTAAAAAAGAAAAATTCGTGTGGATATTGCTGATTTAATATATATATATATATATATATATATATATATATATATATATATATATATATATATATATATATATATATTGGGGTGTTGCTGATTTGCGTATTTGTTAAAGATGTTTTGTTATTTGAATTTGGAGGAGTTTTGGGTCATTTTCGTTTCTGTATTAAGTTTTTTTTTTTTTTTTTTTTTTTTGGACTTTCTGAATTAGTTCTGATATTTGAGGAGGTTTAAATTTTAAGAAGATTAAAAATTCTTAGCAATATACAATTTTTTTGTTTTGTTTTTTTAATAAGAGCAATATATAGAAATTTTAATGAAAATATATTTAATAATTAATTAATGTATATCTCTTTGTCACATCATATCTTAATTATTTAAGAATTGTTGCATTGTCATATCTGGTATGGAGCTTAGTTTTTTTTTTTTTTTCCTTCCCAAATATATTAATTATAAATTTTGGAGGTATGCAAAATAAAAGCCTAGAAATCAAGAATTTAAGAAGAAAAAATTTCAGACGGTGCCCATATGAATTTAAAAGAACATGAACCCACTCAAGTTAAACAAACTACATCAAATTAAAACCTTTCAGCAACAAAAAAAAAAAGAAAAAAAAAAAAAAAAAAAAAAAGAAAAAAAGCAGGCTACACATGCCACTAATTTAAAATATATAACAATTGGTAGACTTTTAGATATTTGCCTCCGTAATTAGTCAACCTAAAAATCTGTAATAATTTTATATACTATCAAACAGTATAATTTTACCCAAAATTTTAAAATAAATAGTGTAATGTTATCTATATATGTTTGGTAGGAAAGATTATATAGAGCTTAAGATTATCAAATAAATGTTTAAGTGATTGCTTAAAAAATTATTAGAAAAGTTAGTTTAGAATCAAACATAAATATTTTAATATAATGAAAGAAGGTAAGATAATTTTATTGAGTTAAAGTTCATTTATGAAATAAAGTATTTAGTTTGAGTTATAGATTTTTTTTTTCTACTTAAGAATTTTGTTATATTTAGTTTGGCCCCTCTTGGAAATTTTTTTTGGATTCGCCACTGATCGCTACCTGCTACCATCTCCTTCTCCCAAAACCCAAAAATCAGACCATCTCTCTTCTCATATCTCTCAAATGCTATCATCTCCTTCCCCAAAATCTCAGATCTTGCCATCTCCTTCAAATACTTGGATTTGGTATTGATCTTCAAAATTGGGATTAACATGTTGTATTTGACTGAAGACCAAGTGGGCTTCGTTCTCCATCATTGTTTTTATTGCTCTTTTTATTTGTTTGGGTTGGTTGAAAAATTCTAATTATAAATAAAACCCTAGGAAGAGCATGAGTTTTAAAAAACAATTTTCTCACCCTAAAAAATATAGGAAAAAACAAAACAAGTTTTGGAAAAAACAGTTTTGAGGAATATTTAGGTGGAGAAAAAAAATAAAGAAATACAAACCAAACTAAAAAAAAAAAAAAAAAAAGAGTAAGGATACACATGAATACAAATATTATCTCTTTCAATATATGCAAACATGACACTGTGTGACCCATAAACACATGCAAACATTTTCAAGCACAATCAATTTAGATTATATAATATAGATCTTAATAATATAAAAATTCAACATGCAATGTGTTTTCATGTGTCAAGGTGTCTTGTAAACTCAAATCAATCTCAAGAGTAAAGAAACTTTATGAACACAAACATAATCAAAATTCACTTTTTCTCTCTACACACATATTTTATAAAAGAGATTTTATTTTCATTTGCACATTTATTATCCACCCTATCTTTCAAAAAAATTCAAATTTTCAACAGAACTCAAAAATCAACAGAATTCAAATTTATTATCCACATCAAGAAGAATGACATTTACTAAAATGTACAGAACTCAAAAATCAATTAATCATGTTGTGTATGATTAATCAATTTACTAAAATGTAGAGAACTCAAGAATACAAATATTTAGCAAAGTGTATGCATGTTGTGTATGAAACCAAGCAATGAGCAAGTGTTAAAAACTGTGAAAAATTAATGAAAAAGAACCTATTCATTTTATATAATGAAAATTTAACTATTAACATAAATGTCTAATTTATTTTGACCATCCAAAAAAATTCATTATAGAAAGTATCCAATATAAAAAATAGCCCATTCTATTTAGAGTAATGCTAGAGATACAACATATTTTAAAATATTTTTTTCAAACTGTTGATATGATGAGTGGTTATGGGTAAATGAAAATATGACATTACTAGTAGGCCTAGATGAAAATCAATAAGAAGCTGGCTATATCAACAGTATATAAAAATATTGTAAAATAGTTTATAATTGTAGCATCAAAATGACTTCCCACCGTAGCACTTGCCAATTCTGGATAGATTCTTTTCTAACACCAACATTGATATCCTCACCACATTTATCCTGATGTTCCGGTATTTTTGATAAAATAACTTTTGAAATCCAAATGGACTAGGGCCTTTAAAAACCCCCCCATTTGAGAGGCAATTGTTTGTTTAAGCTATTGATCAGTGTCTAGGTGTTGCAAAGTCTATTGCTTGAAGTTGACCCAATATTTTCTACAGAGATTTGATCTGCCGCTCCATAGATTTCACTATATGATCCACCGTTCCTTGTTCTGTTTCTTGTCCTATCAGATTGAGATAAAAACCGATTTTCTCATTAGAATAGTTTCAGATATTCACACCTTTGTTATACTCCAGGTCCGTTTGGGAACAACTTCTTAGTTAAAACTGAAATTTTTTTTCAGAAAGTATCGTAGAGTAAATAAAGCTAAAAGGTAGTTAAAATTTAAACCAATGTCAAACACACAATCCACATACTATTAACAGAGCCTGTGAGCTAGCTGAGCTGCAGATCCAAACTAACCATTTAAAACAGAATTTGATAGACCAATTAATCTTTGACACTTGTTCACCTATATCACGTGTCTGGCATACCTATCACTAATTAACAAAACTGATACAAATACAGAAACTACAAGTCGTTTGTACATGAATGAAATAATAAAGCTACTGTCCACCATTCATACACCATAAGAGAAACTTCTAACGTTCACCATTCAAGACTTTAAAGTTCAACATTCACAGACTGAAGAGAAACTCAATTAGCAAGAAGAAGAAAGACAGAAGAAGCATAAGAGAATGTTGCTCCATTGCTTAGTCTGTGAATGTTGAACTACAAGTCTTGATCCATTGCTCACTTGCCATTTTGAGCCTTAAGATTATGTTATTCACCCTTTGTTTTGTCCACCAACATATGATGAAAATGTTGGAAAAACTAGCTAGATAAACAAGTTTTGATTCAACGAAGTTAACCCTAAAATTTAGCAATAACATAAAATAAATAGAGAGAGTTATAAAGATCTCACAAACTTTAGAATCACGCAAATATTATTGTCCTTAAAGGTTGATTGAATGATTCTCTTAGCCAAACAACCCTTTAGGATTAGACTATAATAATTTCTTCAAGTTTGATGCACATCCAAGCAAGAAGAACAAAGAATAACCTTATTTGCCTATCCTAAAGACCAAAATCTAAGAGCTGAAATTTGTGGGAAAAGAAGATGAAGAACCAAAGCAAAAAATGAATAGAGTGAGCGGTTGGAGTTAGAAAGAGATTGGGAGAGAAGAAGATGAAGAACCAAAGCAAAAAATGAATAGAGTGAGCGGCTGGAGTTAGAAAGAGATTGGGAGAAAAAAAGATTGCTTTAGGGTTTTATAAGTCAAGAAAAATAAATGAAATAGTGAGCTACCTAAGGGTAAGCTTCTAACGTTCACAGACCACAATAAATGCCCAAAGGCTAGGCATTAAATTTCGGCTAGAAGACATTAAACATATAACTTGATCCATCTCTAACCTATGTGGGACACAAAGCCAAATGCTGAGTGTTTGAAACACAACCCACTCCAACAAAAAATACTTTGGTATTTCTTTCTCCCTTCAAACACCAGTCTGATGTGCTTTTTGAGTCCACATAATTAGTTCCTTTTCTAGGCTCCGAGATTTCCACATAAAATGATGCAGAATTCTTTATTTTTGCAGACCTTTCTTTTCAATTTTGGATGAATAAGATATTTGTCCAATACAGGAAACACCAAAGTAAAAGAATTACATCAGGAAAGATACCCCTAGGAGGAGCCGCCTCTTCTAATCTTTGCATGCACTGTAGCACTGCGGCAGTGAGATTGTGTACCTAAAATTTCCTTTCTTGGACACTCTTATTGTTC
>JACAVU010000007.1:40966258-41066258 GCA_014183005.1 Castanea mollissima | reverse complement strand
AGACGAGCATGCCTTAGTTTTTTTTTTATATATCCTTTTTAAAGGAAAACCTTGGACGAGTATTCCTAGGCTTCTTTCTTTTGCTTTATCCTTTTTAAAGGAAAGTTTTGGACGAGCAGGCCTTGGCTTCTTTCTCTTTGCTTTATCCTTTTTAAAGGAAAGCTTTGGACGAGTGTTTCTGCGTCCGAGGTTTTCAATTCATCTTAGGCTTTTGCCCCTTCTGTGGGTATTATTATGGAAACTAAATCTATGCATCAAATACATAAGAAATTCAAACCATATTATTACATGAACATTGTTTACAAACGTGGCACATGCCTATAAGCTAGTGCCTTATTAAGATACTTAAAAAAGTACATAGCCTCATCTTTCGTAAACTGGTCTGTAAATAGTGTAAAAGTTTAAGAACTAGTGCACTTTTATTCGTAACACACCATAATAGTAGTAAAAACACAGCAGTAAATATGAGCAAACACGCAAATCATAGCTGTAACTTTGCCACTGACTTCCCTCGTCCCTGCTTATCACTGATAGTTCCTCCTCAGATGTTCCACGTTCCAGGGATGCTCTAACTTCCGCTCGTCCAGGGCTTCCAGGTAGTAGGACCCCTGCCTCTTGCAGTTGATTACCCTGTAGGGTCCTTCCCAATTGGGTCCCAGTTTTCCATGAGCTGGATCCCTAGTCGCCAAGGAGACCCTTTTGAGAACAAGGTCCCCCACGCCGAACCGTCTGGGTTTTACCATGGCATCATGCTATCTGGCCATAAGATTTTTGTACCTTGTCGTCCTTTGCTCCGCATCCATTCTTACCTCATCAACAAGATCGAGGTCAAGGCGAAGTTGTTCCCCATTGTCTTTCTCCTGGTACTCCATCACTCGGTGACTTGGCATATGAACCTCCGCTGGTATGACAGCTTCACTCCCATAGGCTAGTTTAAAAGGGGTCTCTCCTATCGGAGTTCGTGCAGTCGTCCTATAGGCCTAAAGAACACCTGGTAGCTCATCTGGCCATATCCCTTTTGCCCCCTCGAGCCAAGTCTTGATGATTTTCAGCAGGGATCGGTTTGCTACTTCTGCTTGTCCATGTGCCTGTGGATGTGAGGGTGAGGAATAGTGATTCTTGATCCCAAAATGATTGCAAAAGTCCCTGAAGGGTGCGTTGTCAAATTGACGTCCGTTGTCAGATACTAATACCCTGGGTACTCCGAACCTGCATAGAATATTATTCCATACAAAATTTTTCACGCTCTGCTGAGTGATTGCTGCAAGAGGCTCGGCTTCTACCCACTTGGTAAAGTAGTCAATTCCCACCACCAAAAACTTCATTTGCCGGATTCCCATGGGAAAAGGGCCTAGGATATCCAATCCCCACTGTACGAAGGGCCATGGGGCCATCATTGGGGTTTGGTATTCTGACGGCTGTCTAGGCACATTGCTATAGCACTAGCATTGGTCACATACCTTGACATAAGCTTTAGCATCTGCCTGCATTGTAGGCTAATAGTAGCCGGCACGGACGATTTTATGGACTAACGACCTTGCTCCTGAATGATTTCCACACGGTCCTTCATGAACTTCCCTTAGAACATAGTTTAACTCGTCAGGAGCCAAGCATCTTAAGTAAGGTTGGGAAAAACCTCGCTTGTACAACACTTCATTTATGAGGACATACTTGGCTGACCTGACCCTTAACTTTCTCGCTTCATCCTTGTCTTCTGGAAGCCTTCCATCTTTGAGATAAATCATTATTGGACTCATCCAATTTTCTCCTCCTCCTATCTGCTGTATGTCAGGGATGTTTATTCTCGGCATATATTGGATGTTGTCGTACTCGTCTATGACCCTTGCCGAAGCGGCTTTTGCCAAAGCGTCTGCTTCCGCATTTTCATCCCTGGGAAGTTGAATAAAACTTATGGCTGAAAATTTTCAAACAAGGCGTTTCACTTTGTTGAGGTATTTCTTCATTCGATCTTCCTTAGCATCACACATTCCATTCACTTGGTTAATGACTAGTTGAGAGTCTCCTCTGATTCTTAACGACTCTGCCCCGAAGGACTTGGCTAATTCCAATCCCTTGAGTAGAGCCTTGTACTCAGCCTCGTTGTTGGTAGTTTGATACTGCAGACGGGCCACATACTCCAGCCTGTCACCCTCAGGGGACTTCAGTACAATTCCAATCTCTCCTGCATACAGTGTGGACGATCCGTCTACATTAATCACCCACATTTCATTTCCTTCGTCCTTATTCAGATCGTCCTAGCTGGGGGAGAATTCTGTGATGAAATCTACCAACGCCTGCGCCTTTATCGTATTCCTTGGGAGGTATCTGACATCAAATTCGTTGAGCTCAACGGCCCAGTGTACTAGCCGTCCAGCAGCTTCCAACTTGCTCATCGCCTTTTTTATGGGATGGTCTGTTAGGACGTTGATGACGTGTGCTTGAAAATAATGTCTCAGCTTCCTGGAAGCCGTGATTAATGCGAAGGCTAGTTTCTCCATCATCGGGTATCGTCCTTTTGCCCCTCTCATCGCGTGGCTTATGTAATAGATCGGTTTTTGGACTCTCCCTTCCTCTCTGACTAACGCTGAACTTACTGCGTGTGGGGACACTGCCAAATACAAGTACAACTCTTCCCCAGGTACAGACGGACTTAACAGTGGTGCCGTCATGAGATACGTCTTCAAGTCTTGGAAAGCCTGTTGACACTCGTCCGTCCATTCAAAAGCTTTCCTAAGGACTTTAAAGATGGTAAAAATTTGTCAGTAGCTTTCGATACAAACTTGTTGAGGGCGGCGACTCGTCCAGTAAGAGACTGGACTTCCTTGATATTTTTCGGTGGCTCCATGTTCAGTATTGCCTAGATTTTATCCAGATTCTCCTTAATTCCCCTGTGCGACACCATAAACCCCAAGAATTTCCCCAATGAAACCCCGAAAGCATACTTGCTTGGATTTAATTTCATGTTGTACCGCCGCAACGTATCAAAAGTTTCTTGAAGGTCGTCCAGATGTCTATCCTCATCCTGACTCTTGACCAGCATGTCGTCTACATAAACCTCCACATTTCGCCCGATTTGAGGACGGAACATATGGTTAACCAGCCTTTGGTAGGTCGCCCCCGCGTTCTTCAAACCGAAGGGCATTACCTTGTAGCAATACAACCCTTGGCTTGTAATGAATGAGGTCTTCTCCTGATCCGCTTCATCCATCTGTATTTGGTTATAACTTGAGAAAGCGTCCATGAAGCTAAGTATTTTGTGACCTGCCGTCGAGTCCACTAACTGGTCAATGCGTGGCAGTGGGTAGCTGTCCTTGGGGCAAGCTTTGTTTAAATCGATGAAGTCCACGCATATTCGCCACTTGCCGTTAGCTTTCTTGACCATGACCACGTTCGCCAACCAATCTGGGTAATGAACTTCTCGGATGAACTTTGCGGCGACCAACTTCTACACCTCTTCCTTAATGGCATTATCTCGCTCGGGAGCGAAAACTCTTTTCTTCTGACGTACTGGTTTCGAATAGGGACACATGCTCAGGCTATAGGTAATGACACTCGGATCAATGCCAGGCATGTCCTCATGACTCTATGCAAAGACATCGAGGCTTTTCCTCAGAAACTAGACCAAAGCGCGCTTTGCCCCTCATCCATGCTCGCCCCAACTCTAGTATACTTCTTAGGCTGGTTATCGTCCAAAAGGATGTCCTCTAGTACTTCAGTGGGTTCTGCCGCGATTCTTCTCCCGTCTATACTCATTGCCTGCATGTGCTCGTCCATTGCCAGCATGGCTAAATAGCATTCTCTGGCAGCCAACTGATCTCCTTGTACTTGGCCTACCCTGTGCTCAGTTGGAAATTCGATGGACAAGTGGTAAGTAGAGGTCACCGCCTTCCAGCTATTCAAAGTTGGTCTTCCAATAATTGCATTATATGACGACGCACAATCAACAACAAGAAAATTTACCTCCTTGGTTATCTGCTGTGGATGTGTTCCAACGACCACTAGTAGTGTAATGGTGCCTATCGGTTGCACCTTCATTCCTCCGAATCCTACCAACGGCGAGTTCACTGGTCAAAGTTGATCTCGTCCTAGCCTCATTTGTTGGAAGGCGGGGTAGTAGAGAATGTCCGCAGAGCTGCCATTGTCTATCAACACCCTTCTGGTCATGTAGTCAGAGATGAGTAGGGTGATGACTATCGCGTTATCGTGTGGGTGATGAAGTCGTCCTGCTTCCTCGTTTATGAACGTAATGGCCTGCTGGTCTACTTCCCTCGTCCTAGTAGGTCGTCCGGACAGTTGGATGTTCTGCACCACCTTCAAATATGTCTTCCTTGACTTGGACGACTGCGCCGTCGAGTTTCCTCCTATAATTACCCTTATTTCTCCTAATAGGGGGCGTGATGATTCTTCCACCTTGGTTTTCATTTTCTTATCTCTCTGGTCTCGTCCAAGGAAGTTCCTCAATTTTCCTTGTCTAATGAGATTTTCTATCTGCTACTTCAAGTCAAAGTACTCGTCTGTGTCATGCTCGTGGTCTCTGTGAAAGCGGCAGTACTTGCTCCTATAACGTTTGTTGGGGTCTCCCTTCATTTTATCCGGCCACTTCAAGGATGGATCGTCCTTGATCTGCATAAGAACCTGCTCCAGCGGCATAGTCAGGGGCGTATATTGATGATTCCTCGCGGAGGAACTCGCCTTCTTACTATCCTTATCTTTCATCTCGTCTACCCGAGCTTTCTTTGGACGAGGTCCCTGATCCGGATAACGATGGTGACCCACTTCCGAGCATTCTGCCCTTTTTCTTTTCTTGGCTATGATAGCGTCTTCAGCATTCATAAAATTCTGGGCTGAATGGACGAGCTCAGCCATAGTCTGTGGTTTCTGCTTGTAGAGCTTATGAATGAACAAGTCAGAATTGACCCCATTATGGAAAGCGGCCAGCAACAACTTGTCATCCATCTCGTCCACCGTCAAGGCCTCCCTATTAAAGCGGGTGATAAAGGATCGCAAACTCTCATTCTCCCCTTGCTCTATAGTCAACAGACTAGAGGAAGAACGCTTGTGACGTTGTCCTCCGATGAAATTGTTGACAAACAACTTGCTCAATTCTTTGAATGATCCTATCGAGTTTGGGGGTATCTTGTTGAACCATACTCGCGCTGGTCCCTTAAGTGTGGTGGGAAAAGCTCTGCACATGATCTCGTCCGAGACCCCCTGTAGGTGCATGGTTGTCTTGAAAGTTGCAATGTGATCGCAAGGGTCGCGATTTCCATCGTATGAGTCTAAAGAAGACATTTTGAACTTCGGGGGTAGAGGATGACTATTGATGGAAGCTGTGAAAGGGGAGTCCGTTCGATGGACCATATCTTCTACTGGGTTTGCCCTCCTCATATTCTCCCTCATCTCATCCATGTCTTTCCTCATTTGGTCCATCTCTCTCTCCAAGTGCAGCATCCTTCTTGAAGTGGTACTTCTTGTCTGATTCTCGGATTCGACATTTTCCCCTCCTCCTTCCTGACTCGGGGCCCGTCCCTCCATGTGCCCATCTTGGCGCTGCCTCCTAAGGTTGATCTCCTTATTCAACTCCTGGTTCTGACGTGTCAGTTTTGCCATAGCGGCTGCCATGGATAGTATATGTTGAATAGAAGGCGGTTGCATTACGGGTGCTGATCTGTGATCGCGAAGGGGATTACTAGATGCATCCCTACTCTCTTGGTGGCTTGGGCTAGTAGCCCTTGATCTTGTTCGAACCATTCAGCCTTTTGTATGGGACAGAGTAACCTTTGACAACAAAAACACGATCGAACAAAAAGGACAGTGGATAGTGTTTGTTTGCTCTACTCTCGTTAGTCTGTTCCCACAGACGGCGCCAACTGATGATGCAATTCAATCAGTAGGCTGGATGATCCGGGTTTGAAATGACAATTCGCTCTCCAATGGTCTGAAAAACAGAGTAAACAATCAAAGGTGACCGGAACCGCCAGCCAAGAACCCTCCGATGGTAAAGTCAGTTTTCTCTATATTCTTAGAATTCTAATCTTTTGGGAAAAACTGTTCAATGTACCTTTCATTGGTTCGGACAAGTGCTTATATAGTGCCTTAGGAGCAGTTACTTGGAATTATAACCTCTCCTGAATTTGAGGAAACCGGGGGTTCGTGGATAACTCCTACAACCGTTTAGGAGTTAATATTCTTTCATATAACGGTCGCCTGAGGTTAGGCGTGAATTACGGGTGGTAAAATGTGCTTAATAATTCCAAGTGTAGCATCCTTGTCCATAAATCTTTATGTGGACGACTCCTCTTGGGACAGGCTGTGCGCATCCCATGGACGAGGGATGTAGCTTCGCTATCACCTCGGGACGGCCTTGTCCGTTACCCTCGTCCTGGGGATAACTCCTGGACGGCTGCCGAGGTGATGACTGTCCAGGGACGGTCTGGGCGTCTTCATCCCATATCAAGTGGGATGATAGAAAATAGTGAGATGATGGAAAAGTGAGAGGATATAAAAGATTTTATTTTCTCTCATTTTTGTTTGGTTGGGAGTGGAAAAGTGGAGGGATGGAAAAAATAAGTTTAAATAAATTTACTCATATATCCTTATTAAAGAATGATACCCAATTAAAACAAAAAAAAATGACAAATACTCATAAAAAAGAGCAATCACCAAAATTTATTGAAAAATAAAAATTATGTCAAAAAAAAAATCATTCATCTGAAAAAAGAAAAAGAAAAAAAGAAAGAGGCAATGTTACCCCCCCAAAAAATAAAACATAAACACAAGGTAACGTTATTGTCTAGGGGAGAAAGAAAAAAAAGGGGAAATCGAGGAAGCCATGTGCACATGCACATAAAATTTTTGTCAATCAATAAAAATTCATCTTTACTCAATTTTCTCTCTATTTTGGAGAGAAAACACCTGGCCTACCATTTATTTTCTTTCTTTCTTACCCAACCAAACACATTTTTAAAAAGTTTTCCTTCTCATTTTCTCTCTAAAGTTTTTCATCTAGCCTTTTTTTTTTTGAAATTGGACTCAAATTTCATTTAAATCAAAGAAGTAGCACAGTTTACAAAGTCATACACAATTGATGGAACCTCTTCCATCCAAAACAAATCAGAACTAACATTTTGTGCAAATCTAGCAAGCAATTAATGCAGCTCATAGATATCCATTCAAAAGCTCCCATCAAATGCCGAATGTCCCCAACAATATTCCCAAGTGCTGATTGGTTGTCCTTGACCGAAACTATACTCCTTATAGCATTCATATTGTCTCCCTTAACTATCAGTTTCGTGAAGTCGGAATCTAATGCAAACTCCATCGCCTTACGACGAGTAAGCAATTCTGCCTCCTCGCTCCACTGGACTGCAGGGCCCTTAACTATCATCGTTGGCATAACTTATCCCCTTGAGTTTCTGATCACAGCACCGAACCTAAAGCTGGTGTTATCTGAGAAAACTGTTGCATCATAGTTCAACTTATACACGGACTAGGGTGGCAATTTCCAAGTGATCCCATCGTTTTGCAGTAACTGGTGAGCCATTCCTTGCACAAATCCAGCTTGTAAACTCTCCTGTGACTGTTGGAATTCCTCAAGCAACTCAATTGCTCTCTTGTTCAACCAAACCAGCTGCAGAAACTTTCCTCCAGGCATCAATTTGTTCCGCTGATTCCAAATCAACCATGTTTGAAACCATCATTAACTCCACCTCTGTTTTATCCACCCGATCCGACAAATACTCCAACATGGCTAAGAAATCAGTTCGCCCAATCCCACATTTCTGCAAGGCTCTAGCGCTGCCATGCCAAACTTCTTGAGCAGTTGTACATTCCCACAATACATGAATGGTTGATTCTTGAAATCTGAAGCAAAAAAGACATAAATCTTCCAACAAAATTCGTTTCTTCTTGAGGTTCTATCCTGTTTCACCTCCAAACAAACACAACCTAAATTTTAAAGGTATAATTAGGGGCATAATTTTCAATTTAACAATTTTTTTTAAGAAATAAAGGGGGTATTTGGTACATGCACTTAAAAACTGAAAATATGTATTTAAAAAAATATATGAAAATATAAGTTGATAAAAAAATGTGTAAAAATATGTATAATATTATTTAAAAATTAAAATTATGTATTTAAATGGGTGTATCACTTGGCAAAAAAGACTTGAAAAGAAGCAGAGATTTGGCATGTTATTTATTTATTTAAGAGAAGAAGCTGAGACCTCTAAACTTTTTATTTTAAGAAGTAGAGACCTTAACTTGTTCCAGGTCTACGAATAAAAACAAAAAAACAAAAAAGAAGCAGAGGCTAGAATTGCTTCTTCTTCTTCTTCTTCTTCCTCTTTTTTTTTTTTTTTTTTTTTTTTTTTTTTTTTAACAAAAAAAGAAAAAGAAAAAAGAATGTAGAGACCTTGACATCTCCAGGTCTACGAATTAAGGTCTATGAAGGGAGAGATTTTGAGGTAGACCTCAATCCTTATCCCCTAAGATATAAAAGAAAAAAGAAGGTAGAGACCTTGACATCTCCAGGTCTACGAATTAAGGTCAATAAAGGGGGAGACTCTGAGGTAGACCTCAACCCTCAAGAATCAAGATATATGATATACCCCTTGCTCGTGGCTTTTCCAAAATGCCCCTGAAGACTTCCTCCGTTTTTATTTTTATTATTTTTTGGAGAAAGCCTTTCTCCTCTATTTCAGTATTAAAATTAGTAAAAATTATGAGTTTTAATAGCCCCTTCATGTGTGTGTCTATATATATATATATATATATATATACACACACACACACACACACCATTTATTAAAGTATTAATCCATTTTTTAATATTCAGTATTTTTTTTGTCATTTATAACTTATTAATTTTAAAAGCCTTTAAAATATACATTCATTAAATATAAGTAAATCTCTTTATTAAAATTTCTTATAATTTTTTTTCCTTTTCCTTTTCTTATAAAAACTTAAATTCATATTTTATTTTTCATCTAAAAAAGACATCGTTATTTATTTTGTTTATATTAAATTGATCTATGTTAAGACATGTGAACTATAAACATGAAAAATATAATTTAAGGAATAATTATCCTTTGGACTCATGTAATTAATATAATTTAAAGAATACTATCTTTAAACGTTACATGCTATTTTTTTTATATGTGAATTACAACAAATCTACTGTTAGATTCAATTTTCTTTTTATGCTTTGCATGTTTGGAAAAGTTTAAAGATAATCTAAGATTAATATATAACAATATTATAGATCAAATATTTAAATTTGAAGTATTTGTATTTAAAAACTGTGTATAAAAGTTGACTTTTTAGATTGAATAGTAAATAATATTTAATTGACACGATAATTGATATGTTAAATATGTAATTCAATAGTAAATTTTTTTTTTGTGGGTTCTAGTTAGCTTAACTGGTAAAGTGTTTGATGGTTGTATAAGAGATCTGTGGTTCAATCCTTGCTTACACCAAAAAATTGATTGGTGTCTTGGTTTAAAAAACAGTAAAATTTTTAAATTATTAATTAACGAAATATTATTTAGAGTTATATATAGTATAACTTTAACTAACCAAAAATATTTATAAAATTTTCAGGATGATTGCATGTGGCTTAATTAAAGAACGCATGTTTCATGAATTATAGAAATAAAATTTATATAGAAGAAGATAACAAATATACATATTAATGGAGGCTTCTAGGACAATTGTTAATAAACTATTTTAAAATTTTTTTATCTACTTTTATGAAAAATTAAAAAAACTCTCAAAATATTATTATTATTTTTTCTCTTTTTCTATAAAATTTTTTCTAAAATAATTTAGTAACATATACTCTCGTCCATTCATTAACATTTTCTTAATAATAATAATATTATAGTGTTGCTGGTTACCTTTATAGTAGTAGTTTATCAAAAAAAGAAAAAGAAAAAGAAAAAGAAAAAGAAATTTTTACGAGAACGGTGCGAACGCGGTTATTTGGGCTATAGGGTCTTTTACCGTAAACACCTTCATATTATTAAAATAATTATTTTAATATTACGAAGTTACGAACGAAATTAAACCAAGGCGTTGCCGTATCAAAAAATATAAAGTGTGTAGGGTGGTCACTCTTGAGGCCTGAAGGTTGAAGCAAAGCACGTTTCCTCAAAGAATGGCCGGAAGACGCATGGAGTCGGACATGGAGAGAATTACCATTGCCGAACGTGATGTTAATATTAGCAACCATGACAGGTTAATACTTAAAATACTCGACCGACGACTGTCTTCATTTTTTATTATTTACTTTATATACACACACACGCGCACAAATACATACATACTATCTTCAATATTTTCTTATCGGCTTTAATAGTTACTAGTTACTACCCACCGCTCTATGTCCTGGTCGGATCAGCCAACACCACCACCTTCCACTAAAAGTTCATCAAGTTTAACTGATATCTACGCGGAGAAGTTAGCTTGCAATGAATGAATTGCTACTGGAATGGAGGGCTGTGATGATACGTAAGCTAGCTCTTAGGAATAAGATGACACGGTGAGAGTTACGTATACCTAGGTAGAACACAAAGTCTGGAGAGATGAGATCTGAGTATCTCACTGGGCGGGGTCAAAACTACGTATGTACCCACACATTTCCTGGAGGACAAATCAATTAGTTCTTTGATGAAGCACAACAGTTATTCTTCACACCGAAATCCTTTGGAGACTAACCATTTAAATCCTCAGTTAGCTTTGGTGCACCCCTCCAGCCCCGGCACTAATATATATGCTTTAAAAAACAAGCTCTGGTAATTTCTTCCGAAGCTTGGCCACAATATCTAACGACGTTGTGGGGATTGGTACTCATGACATGAGAGACTCGAGGAGAGCGCGTTTCCGCGGGATTTCCATGGTGTTGCTTCAAACTAGGCCCTCTAGAAGCGGTTCAATTCAGAGCTTTTTGTTTTTAAAACATCAGATGCTGACACTAACGGGTTTTTGTCTTCTTGTTTTTTTTGTTTTTGTTTTTTCCTACAACAGCCCTCTAGAAACGGTTCAATTCAGAGTTTTTTGTTTTTAAAACACGCAAGATTGCAATTACTTGGTACGATAGTTATAACTACAATTACTAGTAGAGCGCCGGAGATAAGAGTTGAAATTTAAGCTTAAAAAAAAGTTTCATATATATATATATATATATAATTAAATTAAAATATAATTTTTATTTTATCGCGTGATGTGTTGTAGGTGGTCAAAATGTGAATTCACAATTTTTTTTTCACTAACTCACTGCATAACAAATTATAGTTAAGATTGTGTAAAATATTGTGCTACTAAAATTACTCTTTCCCAAAATATGGATATGGGAATAGTGCTCTTTTTCTGGACCGTATCATTGTATCTAGTCACGAGATCCTGATTTCATCGCGTGGTAATGAACGAATGATTAGGATGAGAAGTTAAAAAATATAATTGTAATCTCAGTTGTTGAATAGAAATATATTATAAACTATTATTTTTTTAGTTTTGTACTTTTTTTTTTTACACTTTTCTTACATTTTTTTTATAGAAACAAGCCTGTACAGAAGAGAGGGGAAAGGGAGGAGAAGTAAGGTTGTACCGCGGATATAATGTGTGTGTATATATATATATATATATAGAAATGTCAGTACTAATGAGCTGTTTTTTAAGAAAAGTTATTGTTAATTATGATTCTAATTATTATTTTTTATCATCAAATCAAAATATTAATTAATTTTTAAAATACTTTATCTGTTGAGCTATTTGTAACCACTAACTATTATGCTCTATTTGTTTTGGTGATAATGGTTTCTAGAAAATCATTCATTTTATCAAAAAATATTTTCTATATAACTATTTTATTTTTAAAAAAATATATAGTAAAAATCTTAAATGAGTTGAGAAACAATCTTTTAGGCGTGTGAGTGTATTTTTTTTATCTCATATTCCTTTCCCTGTATATATGTGTGTGTGTGTGGGTGTGTTTCTCTAAAAAAAAAAAAAAAAAATTCTCTTGTTTTGTTTGTTATGAGATAGAGTTATTCTCCAAAATAATTTAGTGAAAAACAATATCTTAAAATAAGCGATATTTTCATTTTTTGTTAATCTAAAATAATTTTCTTTGACTTATTTTTTTTATTCTACTGAAAAATATAAAAAACTATCTTTCCATAATATTTTTTGATAAAGACAAATAAAACATTAGTTGGTACATGTACTAAAGCAAAAAATTTTACTGATTTTTTTCATTAATATAAGATAAAGATTATATTCTAATCTCCCACCTCCCATAAATACTTATCTATATAAATATTTATACTTATTGAACAATCATGACGTGCTTGGTGGTATTTCACTAATTAAAGGGTGAAAGGATCTCCTATACAGCCGAGCCATTTTATTACACTTGAAGCTCGCACACTGGTGGGCTCACATGTTGACCCTCCTCTGCTAGGATTGAGATCAGGTACCATTGTAATCAATGGCTGAGATTACAATTGCACCTGATATCAGCACCTTTTACTATTCCTTCTAAATAAAATATATTAAAAAAGAATTAAAAAGGAAAAAAAAATTATGAGAGAAAATAAATAGGTGAATTCCATCAATCCCCCTCCACCGTACCTTCTCATTTAAAGGAGATTCTCCAGCTTCACTTCATTTTGTTTTTCCTATGAAAAGGAGATTTGTGCTTTCTGTCACCCGTCAAATTGGTGCCACTGTCAACCGTCAAATTTCCTTCTTTTTTTTTTTTTTAAATTTTTTTTTATTATGAAGACTATGGCTTCGGCAGTGGGACAGAAGCGTTGTGAGCTTCAATGGCGGCGGCAACGTAAGTTTGTCGTTGCAGGTCTGGGATGCGTTGAGAAACGTGGATTTCAGAACACCAAAATCCAGTGATTTCATACAACCAAAAACATACGTCGAGCCGCAAAGGCTAGGAATTTATTCCTAACATAGCCCCCTTAACCATTTAAAAAAAAAAAAAAAAAAAATCTCAACCTTAACCCTAACCAAAATTATTCCTAACATAGCCTCCTTCCCGGTCAGTTTCAAGGCATCGATTTCTTTGTTATTCAATTTACATGTTTGATTGTTACTTTGCATCTATTTTTGTAATTTTTTCTTTTTTCTTTAAACCAGTTTCAACTCAAATGCGGCCGTGAGCTTAACGATCAGATTGAAAGCTTTAATTTTGAATGTTTTTTATAGCCTATTGAACAGGTTTGGGCTCTAGATTTATTAACCCTATTCCTTTGTTTTTTAAATTTTCAAATTTATTGTCGCTTGGATGATTGGATCAATTTTTATTTGATAATTAATTGTATGTTTTTTTTCCCCCTTCAAGTTTCAGCTTAAATGCGGCTCTGGATTTAGCCATCAAATTGAAGAATTCAATTTTTGAAGCTATTTATCACCGACTGAACGGGTTTGGGTTCTAGCTTCAATCTCTATATTTCTTCGTCTTTCAAATTTGATTGTTTCTTGGATCAATTTTTGTTTCGTAATTGATTTTATTGCCTTTTGTTTTCTATATGTTTCAACTTCAATGCGGTTGTTAATTTAGTGATCAGATTGAAAGTTTTGATTTTGGAAGCTCTTTATGGCCTATCAAACAGATTTGGGTTCTTGTATAAATATGTTTGTCTAGATGAATTTATTCTCCATACTCTCACCAACACTACTTCAAATTCCCGTTCGATTGGAATTATATTAAGGAGCTTGGACTGCCATCTAGCAATCATAGTAACTTCTGTTAAACCAAGATATTCTTGACCTTTGCTTTCATTAGCTTTCTTCCTGGGACAATAAATTTAGCCATTCCTATCTCAAATGAGTCCGGTAGGATTGTTCTTCTTCAAGTAAAGGAACAAACTCTTCGTTCTGATCCAACTCCCCCTTCAAAATGGCGTTCAGCACTAGCACCACCCTTATTATAAGTGAAAATTTCCCTAGATGCCTGAGGTTCTATCTTACACTCACCCCTTATCCTAATACTCCACCCTCACCTAAAATCTGCCAAAGTAATCCTTAGTTGTGGAATCTAAGAGCTTGTGAGGTAGAGAGAGACCTTCCTTAAGCTCTCCTTTTTCACCTTTCTTTCCCATCAAGCCTCTTCAAGGAAGCTAGCTCAACACCCTCTGGCGTATCAAGACGACTGACAAAAAAAGGGGGGGGGGGGGGAGAGGATGGATCACCTGCCGATCTGTGATCAAACAAACTCTACCTGAAGAATGGGATATAGATTTACCGACCAGGCATCTCTTTCGTTCAATAATGCCCTCACTTCAAGTTGCTATTTACCAATAAAAATATGAAAAAGACACTACCTTTTTGAATTGAAGAAGCTGAAGGGGTGAACAGTGCCATGGGATGTATATGTGCCTATATTGCTCATTGTACTTGGGGGTTAGCTCCTGAATATGCATAATTTGGGATTGTTTAGAAGGATTAGTGAAGCATTATGTCTATGATACTTATTAATACAGTAATTGTTAAAATTATCAGTTGAAGCTGGAAGGCCTGTTTATCTTTAGCGGCTATGGATAATTGATTTTTTTTTTTTTGGCTGTCCATTTTCATTTTGCATCTGTTTTATATGAATTGGGTTTCTTAATTCATGATATGTTTTACTTTTAGAGTCACTGGTTTTTTTAGGGATTTGATGCAGCCATAGAAGATGAATTTGTTATTACTTCAAAATTATTCTTAGGGCCTATGTGTGAAGTCCAATTAAAGTAAAAACCATTTGATTTGAAGGTTTAGTTATATGTGTCCTTGGGTTAAAACGGTTTCAATATGGGTTTTAATTAACATATTATGGTCAATTTTGTATTCAAAGGCAAAACTGTAATGTATACTATGCTTGAACTTTGTCCTTCATTGGCTACATTAAACTCCCTAGATGACTCTAGAGGTGGAATTGATCTCCATACCAAAGGAAGAGTATACTCACTTCCTAGCTCAGCAAAAGGGAGCCGCTTCTTCCTTTGCTTCCACTTTAGCTCAATCAGGTACTGCATCCTATTGTTTTTTATGTTACACTTCATTGGAGCCTAAGAAAATAAAACGTAAGATATTTAAGATCTCCTAAAAAATCCTAGACTCAACTAAAGTTGTGAAACTACCAAAATAGCTTTAATTTATAGGGATTGCGGAAATTATAACTTTGCTCCTAAATACAAAATTGACCATAACGTACAAAATAAAATCCCATATTAAAAACTGTTTTAACCCAAAGACACACAACTAGACCTTTAACATCACATGACTTTTACTTCAACTACAAGCATGGCCCCACAAAATAAATCTTGAATATGCGAATTCGTAAAGTAGTAACATTTTAACGTTCCATGGTTGCATCAGATATCTTGGTTTGGAACTGTCGTGTTGCTTTTCTAATTTCTGGGTTGTTCTGAGGAGTGTGGGTGATTGTCTTTTGGGAATTGTAGATTGCGTCTGAGTGTCACTTGCTATTTATTTTTGGTGCTGCTCACAGGTGCTGCATCTTATTCACTTGTTTACTTTCTTTGTCTTAATCGGGTGCTTATTGGAATCCAAGGAAGGTATACAGCCCAATTTCTTATTCCCCTTTGATATGTCTATTACTTTGATTCGTCTTAAGGGGAGTTATTATGCACAATGGGCCCAGGTTATTGAGGATTTTCTTTTGATAGTAAGAAGTTTACTTATCTAATTGATGATCTGCCTCCTATTATGGATCAGGAGTTGTTTGTAGAAAAGTATGGAATCCAAAATAAGTTGTAGCCAAGTATTTTTTCCCGCTACCAAACTTGTGCAGGAGCAAGCCTACGAGCTAAATTCCGGTGTCAATTATGAGCACTGTTAATTTCTATCTTTTTCTTCTTCTATACAGCCCCAAGATAAGCCCTTACTCTTACCTATGAGATATCTAGGCATGCCCCTTGGGGCACATTATAAGGATTCATCAATTTGGAATCCTATTATAGAAAAGATGGAGAGATGGCTGGCTGGATGGAAAAGACTCTATTTGTCAAAAGTGGTAGGTTACTTTGTAAAGAGTACCCTATCGGTTCTTCCCACCTACTTTTTATCGTTGTTTACTATCCCTCAAGCTGTAGCAGCAGAATAGAAAGGATTCAAAGGAATTTCCTTTGGGGGGCCTCAGGATGTTGGTTTAAGTATCCTTTAGTTGCTTGGGACAAGGAATGCTTGCCAATTGAATGTGGCGGTTTGGGATTTGGGAGGGTTGGGCTGTTTAACAAGGCTTTTGCTTGGGAAGTGGTTGTGGCGTTTTGGGAAAGAAAAACATAGATTATGCCATCAGGTTCTAGTAGATAAATATGGGGAGGCAAGAGGAGGCTGGTGTACTAGAGAGGTAAGTGGTGCCCACGGGTGTGGGATGTGGAGGAGTATTAAATTAGGAACAGAGAGGTTCCTTTAGCTAGATTTTGTATAATGTGGGGGAGGGTAGCTGTGTTAGTTTTTGGCATGACCCATGGTGTGGGCCTACTCCTTTGAAGGAACTATTTCCTTCTATGTATGATTGCTCTGTCTCTAAAGAAACATGGGTCTCTGACTTGGTTGTATCAAATTCAGAAGGAGAGAGGAGTTGGAATTTATTGTTCTGGCATGGTCCTCAAGATTGGCAGGCAACCACTGTCTGTTCATTCTTTGAGTTTATTTATTCCTCTATGCCGAGGGGTGATGGGATGATTAGCTGGTCTGGAAATTAACTACATCGGGTGTTTTTGATGTGCGCTCTTTTTATAAGCTATTATCTAGTCCTACCACTAATGCCTTTCCTTGGGAGTGTATATGGTGTATTAAGGTGCCTAAATGGGTGTCTTTCTTCTTATGGACAGCAGCTAATGATGGAATACTCACTATTGTCAACCTTATTAAGAAAGGTTAGTTTTTGGTTAATAGGTGTTGCTTATGTTGTTGCGATGGGGAATTAATGAATCACCTTCTTCTTCATTGTAAGTTCTCTCAAGCCTTATGGTGTGAAGCTTTTGCAGTGTTTGGGATTCAATGGGTAATGCCAAGGTTAGCGAACTCTTTTTTCTTTATTTGGAGAAACTGGTTTGGAAAGCATCGTTCAACCATTTGGAATATGGTCCCGGCATGTGTAATATGGTTAGTTTGGCAGGAACGTAATGCCCGGATTTTTGAAGATAAGGCGAGACTTTGGAACATCTAAAAAGTCTACTTTTTCGTACTTTGTTTCTTTGGGCTTGAGTTTGGGGGCGTATGAATTGCACTGCTTTATCTGATTTTTTAGTTTCTATTTCCTTTAGGTCTTGATTTTCTTGTATTTGGTTTGTTGTTCAAAGTGTTCGCCATCGTGACCATGATGTTCATTTCTTTTCAATAAAAGTCTTATTACTTATCAAAAAAAAAGAAAACCATAAAACCCCACATAATTTCTCTATCAAATAGTCATAATTTCCTGTTTCTAGGGGAAGGAGGTGTGTGTTATTTGTTTGGTTGTTTTTTTGGTCTTTGGGGATTTAAGAAAAGAGTTGCCCATTATCATTGTTGGGGCATATTCTGATTATTTTTAAAATTAGCAGCAAGGAAAGGGGAAAAGGTATTTTTTTATACTGGCATGGTTGTATGTTTTCTTTTTTAGTTTTTCAAGCTTCTCTGATATTTAAGGCCTATGATAGATGAGATTTGTGCATCCAACGAAAACATAGTGTGAATGAGATGGAAAAACGAGGAAGAGGAGATGGGTTTTATTCCTTTTCCGGTTGGGTTTCCTGTTGTGCTTGTTGGTTTAAGATAGTCAATGCTTGAGATTTTGAAGAGTTTATGCCCCTGATGTTGAACTCCTAGTTTTTTTTTTTTTTTGGGGGGGGGGGGTAGCAGATGCTGAATTGTTGAAAACTGGCTAAGTTGATTTATTTGTTTATTTGTATCTTACACATTACAATTATATGTTAATTATGACTTTTTCACTAGAAATTTATGTTACTTTAGATTATGTAACCATAATTGGAAATAACGTTTAGTTGTTTGTTCTTTGATTAATATGTAACTTTCATTTCTATTTTTTCCCCCACCAATAGAAATAAATTCAAATACTTCTAACCATATAAATGATCCAAACGAGGGATTAAAAACCCATGAATTGCAAAATAATGATGTCCAAATCCCTTGATTGATTTGAAACCCAAATCCAAAATCTAAATCCATGCTCCCAAATGCAGCCTAAGGGTTGGGCTCCTTTAAGATTTTTATGTTAGCAAGGCCTGGTTGTGTTATTAAATTATCATGTATCCAGGATGTCAGCCTTCACAAAACTTAGCCTAGAGAGCCCAGGCACTAGGTTTGTGTGTCTGTTAGCTAGGAGGTTCATCACTTCTAATACAATTTACTTTGAATGCCAAGAGTCATATAGCTTAGTGGCATTGACTAGTCTCCTTTATGAGGAAAACTAGAGTTCAAATCTGCCCCCATACATTTTCTTTAGTATTTTTCAAATATACCTGCAGTTTTCCATGAAAATCTCTACTTTGGATCTTCCTTTTGCTTTCAAGATTCTCACAATGAAGAAATTTTCTTCCTATGCTTTCTTCAAATTACCCTTTATGACAGCAATGTTCTACGAAGTAATTTTAGTAGAGGGTTTTTTGGGGTAATTAAAAATAACCCACTTAAGATTTGACCTATTTTCACCTTGCCTATCTGTGGTTCAAAAGTTAGCACTTTACCTACCTGAGATTAGCTCCATTAGGCTTCTGTAAGCTATCTCTCCATTTGCCATTAGGAAAGCACTTCTTAGACGAAAACAAACATAAAACGAATATAAAAAACTAGGGGTTGAAATTTTTACAAAAATGGATGAACATTACAAATGAGGATCCTTATCCAATTCCAAAGTTTTAGGACTAAGGCTTGGTTGTTGTTTTTTACATTTCAACATCAATACTAATGCATGTATTAGGAACCGTAAGTCTTATGTCAGACCCATGGCTTATTGAATTACTTCAATTATTACAAACTCACCACTGCACAGTCACACATGCATATAAAGACTGAATTTTAAGAATTCTTGATGAGACAAATTGTTAAAGATTATTTCTTGTAGTAAGGATGAATGAATTAGTGGCTTATTCATCTCTTCACGTTGATTGCACTCATTGTGGTATGTTTGGGAGAGAAACCTAATAAAGTTTAAGGGATATGCTTCCTTTTCTCTCTCTCTCTCTCTCTCTCTCTCTCTCTCTTTTTGTTTGTGTGTGTGGAAGTTAAGTGGATTTTGATTTTCTTATGTTTGGAAGAAAAAAAAAAAATATATATATATTAAAGCTGAAGGGTTTCTTGTTTGTGTGTGCCAGTAATGAAGCACTCTCTTTCATTGAAGCATTTCATGCGCTTCTTGGTGACCTCGCCTTGTTTCCGACAGCCTTAATTGGTTTACACTTTCAAGTCTTGGGCGTCTCACCACTTCATACACATTTTGCTATCATCTTGCTTTTCTTCATGGCTACAATTGTCCATCGCATTGCATATACGGAGATAAAGCTACGACCTCAAGACGTTGGGTATCTTCCTCTATTGAGTTTTCATTTGTTTGGTTTCTGGAATTATTGCTATTGAGCTACTCTTCGCAATAATCATCTCTCCCTTTTGGCTATTTATGGTTAATTTATGCCCAATCTTGATTCTAGGGGTACTGTGTCATTTGTACCTACAAATTTATCAGTGTGTTTACTACACAGCTAATTTAGTACATAATTCAGTATGTAGCTTGTTTAAAAAGATTTGTGAATTAGTTGATCAGATATATGACTGGGTGCTACAGAAATTCCAGTAAGCAGCTTCTCAACCATTTTCTACAAGGGAACAAGAAGACAATGGTACGTATTCAGATGGAAGAAAATGTTTTTAAGTGACTTGTAGTTAATTAGACATATTTTAAGCCAAAAAAAAAGGGATGCTTGTGATTCCTTTACTAGTAATAGAGTCAGCTGGTGTTAGATTTAAGACTGATTGCAGTATCCTTTTATGTCTTATTCCTAATAGTGGCATCCTGGTAATACTTTATTGCCTGATCTGTATTTGCACACATAAGAAGTTGTCATCCATTTATTTCTTTTGGATCCCGCTCAATCTAGCATCAAAATGACTTGCCTCTACAACACTTGTCAATTCTGGATCCTTTTTTCTTGCATTCACCAGCATTACATTGTGATTTGTGACTGCATATCCTCACCACATTTATCATGATTCTCCAGTATTTCTGATAAAATAAAGTTTGAAATCCATTTAATCCAAAGGCCTTTAAAACACTCATTTGAGAGGGCATACAGTCTTCTGTGATTGATTATTGTCTAGGCACTGCATGTCTCTCAATACTGACTATCCACATATAGCTCGGTATATCATGTTATTTGTCTTGTGAGAACTGAACTCAATCACAGTCGCACCCACATACAAAATAATCAACTTGCATATTTTGTTTGGAAAGCAAACAAATATGCTGTACTTCTGTCTAAGTGTGCAACAATTGCACCAGTACACCACTGAGAAGGTGACTGGAAATAATAAAGAACGTTTTAAACATTTCTAGGAATTGGCAATTGTGGCCTTTTTTTAAGCTTTTACAAAATCTCCCTCTAGACTCTCCTCCTGGAGGCTCAGATTCTATTTTGAATCACAAATGCTCCAGATAGAAAATAATTTTACATGTTCAGCAACCTTTAAAATTCCTTACTAAAAAAAATTGGGAATGAAAATGTTTATGTTATAGAAAATAAACATGTGTTGCCCAGAGTCTTATTGCTCAACTAACACATCTTAGTGTTTCTTCTAGATACAAAACAAATCCGCTCTCTTTTAATTATCAGATTATAATACTACTCTTTTTTTCTTTTTCCTTTTTATAGATATAATAGAATTTCAGGGTGCTTGTTTTGCAAAATTTAGTGGAAAGAAATGGGAATTGGGAAGTGATCCTGTTCTAGTTGTGGGCTTTCTTTCAATAAAATCTTCTTTACTAAGAAAAAAAAAAAACAGAAGGTTAACATCATCCCCTAAGCACCTAATCAAGGTATTTTGTGAACCAACACTTTGAATACATAATTTCATTAATTAGTGAGCATGTAGAATATTTAGTCGTTGAAAATTCGTATGAGACAAATACATTTTGAGCGCGAACTTCTCATAAAAAAATAAATACAGCGTTCTGAATTTCTCTGACATGGGACTGTAATAATGCAATGCAACTTTAACAGTGGAAGTAAAGAAGATTAATATTATCCATCCAACTTGATTAGATTATATAGTGGATCTTGCCTCAAAATTAACACTGGCCAATCTTAAGAATGGCTTCTTTGATCAGATTAAATTGACTGACACATATAAGCAAACCAACAAATTGGTGGGTCCAATTCCAGTTTATTTGAAAACCAATAATTTTCAGTATAAAAAATAAAAATAAAAGAAAACCAATAATTTTCCAATGTATTCCTGGAAATATATTGAGGAAATACCTTATCAGCATAGCTCATTCACCAAGTTTGGCCAATCAAAAGGGTGAACCACTTTTTCAATATTCAGTCATGATTTTCCATGGTAAATTAGTTCAAGGCACCTCTAGCAGAGCCTATAAGTATTGTCTTCTATTCATCAATCAGGGTACATCCCTGAATAAAACAAATAAAAATGAGCAAGCAAAAAGGTCAGTTGTTGTGCGCACTTATCCTGCCGAAAGCCACATAAACCCACTCCAGTTTGCCAAACGTTTGGCCTCCAAAGGTCTCAAGGCCACTCTAGCCACAACCCATTACACAGTCAAGTCCATTCATGCAACCACTGTCGGTGTTGAGCCCATCCCAGATGGCTATGATGAAGGTGGATATAGGCAAACTCCTAGTACAGAAGCCTACTTAGAGTCGTTCAAATCAGTTGGTTCAAAAACTCTATCAGAGCTCATATCAAAATTCAAAGATTCAGACTCACCAGTAAACTGTATTGTATATGACTCTTTGCTTCCATGGGCTCTTGATGTGGCCAGGCAATTTGGCATTTGTGGAGCAGTATTCTTGACAAACTCAGCTTCTGTATGCTCCATGTAATGGCATATCGATCATTGTCGCCTGACTTAATTTGCCAGCGAAGCAAGAAACTGGGCCTGTGTTGTTGCCTGGACTACCTTCACTTGGCCTTTCTTACTAGCCTAGTTTTCTTGCGCAACCTTTAAGTAATTAGGCTTTTTTGGCAGTCAGGGGCGGTACTTGAAGGCCTGGGTGGTCACAGGACAACCTGACCCGAATTTTTTTTTTTATATAATAATTTAAAATTTTATACTTGTCTACTGTAGGTGCACAATTGCACCTGATCCCAAGAACAGTTATGGGCTCAGGCCCAATGAGCCTTAAACAATATGAATTTGTAGAGTGTGGGCTTGAAACCCAGGTTAGAAGAGTTTAAGAGTTGTATGGCAAATCAAAAATTGACAACACTAAAAATAACAAGAAATATTGTAACTCAACCTCCTCGGACGTAAGCCGAGGATTGTTTATATTTTTTCTTTTCTTTCTTTTCTTTTTTCTTCAAAAAAGAGAGGTCTCCATTTTCTGTTCTGGTCTCCCCTTAAATACTCATCTTTCTGATACTTCGTACGTGTTGCCCCATCTCCCCCCTAGCCTAGATATTTCTTCTCTCAGTGCCCTGGAATAGTAACTAGAAGTTTCCCTTCCACTGTTCAGGTGTCACTTCCCCATTAATGCGGCTAGGGTGGTAGGTGAAGGGTCTTTATGTGGAGGTGGCAGCCTTTAGTACTTTTCAAACACGGTGCTTCTAGGACATCTAGGGGTTCACCCCTCTTAACCGTGGTCTTCGTCGTGTCGTTTCTGAGCTTTTACGATGACGTTCTTGATTCTTCCATGCCCACCCGAGGTTAAAATCAACCTCGGATAGGTCCTCGTGTCCTCGGCGCATAAGCTGACCGAGGTACTAAGAAGTTTTGAACTCAAGGGTAGGTCGGCCTTCCTCGGTATGGCCCAAAGGCCCATATGCCTACCAGGACCTTTTTACTCCCCACAATAGCCCCTCAAAATTCTAATTTTCGACGTCCGAGGAGAAAAATAGAGTTTTGATCCGAAGAGAACTTATTTTGCACACTTCATGAATGATCGCACGTGTGGAAACCGCTTCGCGTACCGGAGGATGCCACTTGGCGGTTCCATTTTCAAAAACGCGCGCATATTACTGTAAGTTACATTTTGCCCCCCACGTTCAACGGCGAGATGGGCATCCAACGGCCCTGGTTTCTCCACGAAAATTTGGGCGGGATAAACTTAATTTCGAGGCCGCCTTTCCGCACGTCGTGACGCTTCGGGAACCTGCGCCTTCATTTAATTCCCCAGGGACTAATCCCATCAAAACATCAGCAATCATACTTTATTTTCAGAAAATCGTGGAAATTTGCACATCCTCAAACTCCGTAAGTTCTTGCTCATTTCGTTCTTAACCTTTTGTCCTCGGACTTTGTCCTCGCAAACCCTTCTTTCTTAGAATTAACCTGTCGTTCTTTTAGAATGGGTAGATTCAAATGTTTAGTTGATACCGCCGCGGGATGGAGGGTTCAGAGCCAAATATAACATTCCCGGTGACGTAGGCTTAAAATATTGCCCGGCAGGAGCCGTGGCCGGTTCTAGGAAGGAGGGAGAGGTCATAATCCCAATGATAGCCTTTATAGAAGGCGGGATGACCCTCCCAATGAAACCTGTGATGAGGGAATACCTTCGCAACCATCGGTTGTGTCCCGATCAATGCCTCCCCAACGTCTTTAGAGTCTTAGGTAGCGTCGATGCCTTAAATGAACAAATGGGTTTAAACCTCACTTGGCACGACGTCGTTTTTCTGTACGAATCCCATAAGCTATCCAACGTAGGTTACTATATTAAGACCCGATCCAGTATCGTTAGGTTAATCTCCTGCTTGCCCAAATCCAACAAAGGCATGAAGGACGACTACCTGATCGTCTCTGGAAACTGGCACGATAGTCTCCACTGCCCAGTACAGTGGGGGGATCCAGGTGCGACACCTGAGGACTAACCTCCCCACCCAAAACCTCTCTCAACACTAGCAAACTTGCATATTTAGATATATTTCTGTTTCTTATCTTTGTGTTTTGCTGTGTGAATCTGACCACGTTGTTTATTTTCTCATCTTTTCTTGCAGATAAGCGAAACGTGCGCCCTCGTTTGAGTCTTTGCAACGTCGCCGACCTAAACCGAGTACTTTGATCCGAGGTGTTCGTCAGTGAAGACTTTCAACTGCGAGCGGCTCACTTGATCCTCGGATATACTCCGATCTCCTCGGACTTCCAGGAGATAGACAACGCTATAATGCCGGTGACCGTAGGAGGAGAAGGATAAACGTGGCCCGGCCCCACTTTCTGAAGACCACGACCTCCCCGACGCTCCTCACACCGTCCTGTACCTACGACCCATAGCGGCCATCCCCTTGCCATCATTCTGAGAGGCAGCTGCTATCCCAGAAGAGCAAGTATCTTCCACACACCTTGGACGACGAAATAGACCAATTCAACTTGAAGATACCGAAAGGCATCAACGGAACCAGTTCGTTGTACTCTCGGACGAGGAAGAAAAAGACACTGAGGCTTCTGGGATTGGACTAGTCGTAGCCTTGCCGGAAGACGGTTCCGAGGAAGACATGGACAGGATGAAGACCTCCTTCCAACAGAGCTACAAAAGTGGCCGAGAGAAAAACGGGGACGTCTCAGATTCCCCCAGCTTTGCCACCTCCCCCTCCACCAACTGAGCCAAAGCTTCCCGCCGAGGATCCCAAAAAAAGAGAAAGGGGGAGGTAGAGGGAGTGACTACCAAAGACCCAAAGAAGGCTCGCCACCAACCCCCTCCGGCTCAGCAGCAAAGGACAGATAAGGGTAAGGGTAGGGCCCGCTCAGTTGAGAGCGGAGAGATCAGGGAAATGGCCGACGTGCGCCGAGCACAGGCCACCTGGTCTCTAGACTTGAAACTAGACGGCGCGCCTATCTCCTGCCAATCAAGTATAAGGGCGTTTCAACAAGGCCATGCTCACCACTTGGCCGAAGTGTTGGAACGCCCTCTTTTGCTGCCCAAGGACATGGAGTCCTTGGAAAAAATAAGCCAGCCGCAACTGTTCTTGTCTCTAAAAAGGGACTTGGCGCTGGTAAGTTGACTGCTGTTTGGGAAGATTTCCCTTTTAACAGTACTTATAACTTTTTGTTATATCTGACCTCATCATACTTTATTGCAGGCTGTTCAGGAAGTCTTTGTGGCTGAAAAGTTTATCGGCCATTGCTGAGAATGAAAAGCTGGTCTCGGAGGTGGCTGAGCTGAAGAGGGAGAAAAATGGGGTCGAGTCTAACCTGAAGACTATGAAGACCTAAATAGAAGGGCAATGCAAGCTCCTCCGCGAAAAAGATGATGAGCTGACCCGAGCCGAAAGGGAACGCTCGGATTTAGAAAAGGAGCTTGCGTTGATGAAGGAAGAGGCCAGCAAGTTTCAATATTCTTTGAAAGCTGCAAGGCAGGCAGTTTCGAGGAAGGGGTGGCCACCACAGAGGAGCAGCTGACAGAGGCCTTGCGGCCTTGGCCTTGTGCGTGAATACTGTCAGAAAGTCTGGGGGGAAGCCCTAAATGTAGCTGGAATTCCTCTATCTTCGGATTTGAGGAAGTCCGAGAACATTTGGCTTCCCCTTGAGATACAGGAGATCGAAGAGGCTCCTGCTGCTACTCCACTCCAGAAACAACTCTTCCTGCCCTGCCTCCCATAGTCTCGGAGCCAGTTCCTGATCCTACAGAACCCTTGGGTTCCAATAAAGAAAAGGAAGGTGACGGGGACGCCGAGAAGGACCTCAGCCAAGCCATGGAACACAATGTCCCTCCACCAAAGGCAGCGGATAAAGGAAAACAAATTCTTCTCCTTTTGAAGTGGAGCTCAAAAGACTGAGGCACCCAGCACCTCTCATTTAGACCCTCCTCCTGAAGCTTAGGCCGAGCTTAGGGCTTCTTTTCTCCATATTTATCCCTTATATGTAATACGCGTTTATGTACTTGACAAAGAACAATTTTATTTAAAGTTTACTCGTTTCGCATTCGTTTTTACTTTGTTCATTTTGTACTTATTACTGAAGTTTCTTAAAGTAAACAAATCTAACTCCAAGGATAGTACAATCATAGCCTCTACGCGATCCTACGTATCATTAAACACTTGGCAAAGAAGTGACCTGATTGAAGTATATTAATAGGATGAAGGTCGAGGAACATGTTGAACAATTAAGAAACAACTTAAGATCCGAATCAGGGACAGCAAGGACTACCTCCCAAGAATAATAAGAAGTTAATTTTGACCAAGTCTATGGTCCGAGCAGTAGACTTCATCAAATTGCATGGTTGTTTAAACCTTGGATAATTTTGTTTAACACTTAAGACTATAAGAAATTTAACAGTTGATTAGAAATTAATTCCATTGGATCCTTAGAACATCAAGCTCAAGTGTGAATTTTCCCGAATGACGAGAAATCAATTTCCACAAGATTTATGGTCCGAGGACCACACGAACAAGTTCTGTTGGATTTTAAGAACAGTAACTTCAGATATATTCCAAAGTATGAGGTCCGAGGACCCAACATAACTAGGGTTCGTTTAATAAATGATAAGAGATCAATTTCCACAAGGTTTTTGGTCCGAGGACGCACTTAACCAAGTTTCTGTTTGATTCTTAAGAACAGTAACTTCAGATATTAATTTTCCCAAAGTATGAGGTCCGAGGACCCAACATAACTAAGGTTCTGTTTAATAAATGATAAGAGATCAATTTCCACAAGGTTTTTGGTCCGAGGACCGCGCTTAACCAAGTTTCTGTTTGATTCTTAAGAACAGTAACTTCAGATATTAATTTTCCCAAAGTATGAGGTCCGAGGACCCAACATAACTAAGGTTCTGTTTAATAAATGATAAGAGATCAATTTCCACAAGGTTTTTGGTCCGAGGACCGCGCTTAACCAAGTTTCTGTTTGATTCTTAGAACAGTAACTTCAGATATTAATTTTCCAAAGTATGAGGTCGAGGACCCAACATAACTAAGGTTCTGTTTAATAAATGATAAGAGATCAATTTCCACAAGGTTTTTGGTCCGAGGAACGCTTAACCAAGTTTCTGTTTGATTCTTAAAGATTATAAGTTCAACTCACTGAAACGTTATGGAATTTAATTTAAACGGTATAAACAAAAATACAATTCATTAATAGTAATACCTTCTCAGGTTATTTACATTCCATGGACGTGGCACAATATTATCATCTAAATCCGATAACCGATAAGAGCCTATCCCGCTACTGAAGTTATCCGATAAGGGCCCTCCCAATTTGGTCCAAGTTTACCCCAAGCTGGGTCCTAGCAGTGCCCAAACCCTTCTGAGTACAAATCCCCCGGTGCTAATGGCCTTAGCTTTACGTGGGCATCATATCCCGTTTAAGTTTTTGTTGGTAATAAGCCATTTGGACCATAGCTGCCTCACGTTGTTCTTCAAGCAAATCAAGACTTTTCTCCAGAAGTCCATTGTTACTCTCAGTATTGAAAGAACTCGTCTTTAGGGTGGGAAAACCAGATTCCAATGGGATGACCGCCTCGGCTCCATAAGTCATGGAGAATGGCGTTTCTCCAGTGGACCTTCGTGGTGTAGTTCGATACGTCCACAAAACATGAGGGAGCTCTTCTACCCATCCACCTTTCGCATCATCCAACCTTTTCTTCAGCCCATTGACAATGACTTTGTTAACAGCCTCGGCCTGCCCATTTCCCTGAGGATAAGCTGGGGTGGAGTACCTGTTTGTAATGCCATGTCACCGCAATATTGCCTAAAAGCCTTGCTGTCAAATTGAACACCATTGTCAGAGATAAGGGTGTGTGGTACGCCGAATCTAGTAATAATATTTTTCCAAATAAACTTCTTGGAATCAACATCCCTAATATTCGCTAAGGGCTCGGCTTCCACCCACTTAGTGAAATAATCTGTTCCTACGAGAAGCCATCTTTGTTACCTGCAGCCCTTGGAAACGGCCCAACTATATCCAATCCCCACTGTGCAAAGGGCCAAGGGCTGGAAAGGGGATTAAGAACTCCTCCAGGTGATGGATATTAGGGGCAAACCTCTGACATTGATCACATTTCTGGCATAGTCTTGAGCCTCTCTTTGCATATTGGGCCACCAATAACCCTGAGTCAAAGCTCTGTGAGCTAAAGATCTTCCCCCAGTGTGGCTACCGCAAATCCCTTCGTGCAGCTCTTCCAGAAGCCCTTCCGTTAAGTCGGGGTGTACACACAACAAATACGGTCCTGAAAAGGAACGTTTGTAGAGTTTTGATCCTCGGACAACCAGAAACGTGGTGCCTTTCGACGTATTTTATCAGCTTCGGACTTGTCTTCGGAAGGATGTCATCCTTAAGAAAAGACACGACTGAGTCAATCCAGCTAGGATTATGCCTTATTAGATGAACGCGAGGTGCGTTGGTAATGTCAAGGGTGGGTTCCAGCAAATCCTCAATGAGGATAACCCTAGGCAAGCCTTGATCCGAGGACGTTGCCAGCGTGGCCAAGGAATCTGCATGAGTATTTCCACTCCGAGAGACATGAGTTAAAGAGAAAGAGTCAAATTCAGTTTGCTGGTGCTTGATTTGGGCCAAGTATTCCTGCATCCTCGGGTCTCTAGCCTCCATGGTCCTTGTGACCTGGCCAACCACTAATTGAGAATCTGAGAAAACATGGACTTCCTTTCCTCCCATTCTACTCACCATTTTCATGCCCACCAATACCGCTTCATACTCAGCTTCATTATTAGTGGCCGAAAACGCTAATCTCAGTGATTTTTCGAAAATAATTCCCTCGGGGGATATCAGGACGAATCCAACACCGGACCCCCTCTGATTGGCTGCGTCATCCGCATACACTTTCCAAATCGCAGAGACTGCAACTGTGATCACACCAACTGATTTTTCACCCATGAGGGAGTCTGTTAAAGTTTCTTCGAACAATGGCTCAGAAAATTCCGCCACCAAGTCAACAAGGACCTGACCCTTTACTGAGGTGCGAGGCTTGTACTTAACATCAAAATCCCCTAGGATGGTCCCCCACTTTGCTACCCTTCCTGAGTAGTCGGTGCTACGCAGCACTGCCTTAAGGGGCAATTGGGTCAGAACAACCACTGTATGGGACTGAAAATAGTGGGGGAGCTTTCGCGTGGCATGAACCACAGCCAGGAGTGCTTTCTCCAAGGGCTGATAACGGACCTCGACTTCACCCAAGGACTTACTAACATAATACACCGGTCTTTGCACCCCGTCATCGTCTCTTATCAGGACCAGACTGACCGCATGGGCGGCTACTGCTAAATATGCGAACAAAAGCTCATGAGCCTCCGGGCGAGACAGGATGGGTGGTTGAGAGAGGTATTGCTTGAGTTGTTGGAAAGCTAACTCGCAGTCCTCGGTCCATTGAAACCCTTTCCATTTATTCAACAATTGAAAGAAAGGACGACAGCGATCAGCTGACCGCGATATGAACCGATTCAAGGCAGCTATCATCCCGGTTAACTTTTGAACTTCCTTTGGGTTCCGAGGAGGCTGCAAGTCTTGGATAGCCTTGACCTGCGCTGGATTTACCTCTATGCCTCTATGGGTAATCATGTACCCCAAGAACTTTCCAGACCCCCGCCGAAAGAACACTTGGAGGCGTTGAGACGCAACTTGTATTTTCTCAGTATCTGAAAAGTGTCGGCCAAATCTTTCACATGTGAGGGTATTGTTTTGCTTTTTACCACCATGTCGTCCACGTAGACCTCAATGGTTTTCCCCATTTGCTCTTCGAACATTCTTGTCATCATTCTTTGGTAGGTAGCCAGCATTCTTCAAACCAAATGGCATGACTTTATAATGGTAGTTTCCTGTTGGAGTAACAAAAGCAGTCTTTTCCTGGTCCTCCACCGCCAAAGGAATTTGATGGTAACCCTGGAATGCGTCCAAGAAACTCATCCGAGGATGTCCAACAGTGGCATCCACCAATTGATCTATGCGCGGCATCGGGAACGAATCTTGGGACATGCTTTGTTCAGATCGGTGAAGTCCACACATACCCTCCATTCCCATTCTTTTTCTTAACAACCACAGTATGGGCAACCACTCGGGGTAAAAAACTTCTTTTATAGCTCCAGCCCTCTTGAGTTTAATAACTTCTTCCTTTACAGCTTCTGCATGTTCCCTAGAAGATCGCCGAGGTGGCTGCCTCTTCGGAACAATGGCTGGGTTGACATTCAAATGATGACAAATGAAGTTTGGATCCACGCCTGGGGCGTCATAAGGATCCCACGCAAAAACGTCAATATTATTCTTCAGAATTCTAACAAATCCATCTTCTCTGGTGTGGGAGAAGTATACCAACTTGGAAGAACTTCCGGATCGGCAGCCACCGGAAACTTCTCTAGTTTCACACTGTGTCTCTCCCTGTCAGCATTCGAGATGCATCAGGAGTGTTAACTGCTATGAATTTTTAGTGACCACGGCCGAAGACTCGGCTTCTGTTTGATGTAATACTGCAGCGGACATGCATTGTCTGGCCACAGACTGGCTGCCGAGGATTTCCTCAACAGAATCCCCTGAGGGGAACTTAACTTTCACATGCAAGGTAGAGGAAACAGCCCCAAGCGCATGCAGCCAAGGCCTGGCGAGGATGGCCGTGTATGGAGAGTACGCATCAATGACAATGAAGTCCACCTCCACCGTTTCGGAGCGGATTGGACGGGCAAACGAATTTGTCCTCTCGGCATAACCGATCTCCCTTCAAAGCTTATGAGAGGTGAATCATAAGGAGTAAGATCTTCCACCTTCAACCTCAGCCCTTAAATAGATCGGGGTACATGATATCTGCGCCGCTACCCTGGTCTATCATCACCCTCCGCACATCATAATTACCGATCCTCAATGTAACTACAAGGGCATCATCATGGGGCTGGATAGTCCCCACCTTATCCTCTTCAGAGAAACCTAGGACGGGCAAAATGCCTCGTAACCTCTTCGGCCTACTGCCCACATCCTCGGCACAAGGGTGGGAGACAGTCAGAACCTAGTGGGACCTGAACCGGTCCTCCCGGGCGCGGCAAAGATAACATTAATCGTTCCTAAAGCTGGCCGAGATGAATTGTTCCTCTGGTTATTAGAACCGACTTGACTAACATGACCAGTAGGCTGACATAAGTGCTCCTTCAACTTTCCCTCACTGACAAGCTGCTCCAAATGGTTCCACAAGGTCCGACAGTTCTCAGTAGTGTGGCCCACGTCTCGATGGTACTGGCAGAAGAGATTTGATTCTCTTCGCAGGTTCCCCTGCCATCTTACTGGGCCATCTGAAGAAGGGCTCTTTACGCACTTTCTCCAGTAACTGATGCACCGTTCTCGGAACACAGTATTGACAGCCTGAGGTGCTGCCGAGACAGATTGCCCAAAGTAATCCCTCCTCGGCTTATTTTGTGATATCTGTCCGACCTGAAATCCCTTCTTTCCTGAGGGATAACCTTCTCCTTTCCCTTGCCTTGCTGCTGGTCTTCCTCTACCCTCTTGTATTCATCAATACGATCCATGAGGCGACGTACACTGCGGAAGGCTTTTTTGTCAAAGACTTCCTCAGGTCATGGTCGGTAGGAAGACCTACTTTAAAGGTATTCAGAGCCACCTCGTCAAAATCACCGTCTATTTCATTAAAAATCTCCCAGTATCGGTCAGAGTATGCTTTCAACGTCTCTCCGTCTTTCATGGTCATAGATAGTAGCGAGTCCAATGGACGAGGAACTCTGCTACAAGTGATGAATCGTGAGGCAAACGCCCTAGTGAGTTCCCCAAATGAACTATAGACCCTGATTTGAGGCCGTTGAACCACCTCATGGCCACAGGTCCCAAGCTAGAGGGGAAGACCTTACACATCAGGGTCTCGTTGTGAGAGTGCACAGCCATCCTTGGTTGAAGTGACTCACATGCTCCCCGGGTCAGTCCGGCCATTATAGATGGTGAAGGTGGGCTGGGTAAACCTCCTGGGAAGCCTCCCTTCTCAATCCTCCGTGAAAACGGAGATTTGGAGAGCTGGTGCAACGCCCTGCTCATAGCGTCGTTGCCTGAGCCCCTAGATGTAACCTTCTTGCGCTTGCGAACTGGCTGATCGTCCTTCTCACCGGAAGACGCTGAGCTGGCAGGTGAGCATGACCTCGAGCTGTGTCTACCTCGCCTATCTTCTCCGAGGAAGAATCCGATGAGGACGGTGAAAGCCTACGCTTGGCGCGACGTAGCTTCCTCTTCAAGCGGTTGATCTCCTCCTGCATGGTTTTAGAACCATCGTCATGGGCGGTGCTACCCCCATCAGGAGTATGACTAGCCCTTGGGTACTCCGTATGGACACTCCCCTCACGATCCCTTCGACGTTCAAGACGTTCGAATTGATCTTCCGGTTGTGATCCTTGCGACTCTGCATGGTAAGCACCTAAGCCTGCCATAGTATCCCTACCTCTCCTAGACTAGATTTCCCACAGACGGCGCCAATTGTAGGTGCACAATTGCACCTGATCCCAGGACAGTTATGGGCTCAGGCCCAATGAGCCTTAAACAATATGAATTTGTAGAGTGTGGGCTTGAAACCCAAGTTAGAAGAGTTTAAGAGTTGTATGGCAAATCAAAATTGACAACACTTAAAAATAACAAGAAATATTGTAACTCAACCTCCTCGGACGTAAGCCGAGGACTGTTCTTATATTATTTTCTTTTCTTTCTTTTTCTTTTTTCTTCCAAAAAGAGAGGTCCCATTTTCTGTTCTGGGTCTCCCCTTAAATACTCATCTTTCTGATACTTCGTACACGTGTTGCCCCATCTCCCCCTAGCCTAGATATTTCTTCTCTCAGTGCCTGGAATAGTAACCAGAAGTTTCCCTTCCACTGTTCAGGTGTCACTTCCCCATTAATGCGGCTAGGGTGGTAGGTGAAGGGTCTTTAATGTGGAGGTGGCAGCCTTTAGTACTTTTCAAACACCGGTGCTTCTAGGACATCCAGGGGTTCACCCCTCTTAACCGTTGGTCTCCGTCGTGTCGTTTCTGAGCTTTTACGATGACGTTCTGATTTTCCATGCCATCCAAGGTTAAAATCAACCTCGGATAGGTCCTCGTGTCCTCGGCGCATAAGCTGACCGAGGTACTAAGAAGTTTTGAACTCAAGGGTAGGTCGGCCTTCCTCGGTATGGCCCAAGGCCCATATGCCTACCAGGACCTTTTTACTCCCCACATCAACCCTTTAAAAAATATTTGGGAATACCCTCAGTTTTTTTATGCCAATAAAATTAAACTTTGCTCCATAATTTGTTCTACTTAATATATTGGGGCTTTCAAGCAAAAAAGAAAAAGTCCAATTTTTTTTTTTGAATTAAAATCTGAAAAAAATATTATAACATAGCAAGCCCAAAAAATTACAACATTACTTAGTTGTGTACATTGGAAGAGATGTAGCTTGTAGAATTGATGATGAGACTATCATGCAACGATTTTAAAATATGAAAACTCGTAGAAGGAAATTGTAAACTTTAAGTATTTACATGTTTTTTTTATTGTTGTTGTTATCAATATATGAATTTCTCTTTTTATTAGATTGTGTAATTTATGCTTTTTAAGGAACATCTGATAAAAATTCTTGGCAATGATCATGGAAAATTTTGGCTGTTTGGAGAAAAATGACCGGGTGTTTTGTTACAGTTCTTAAGAGTTGGAAAGTGAGGTAACTTTTTTATATTTTACTCACAACCCTTATAGTTAAACCTTATATTTAACTAAACTATTCACATTTTCCTTAAAATAAAAAATAAAAAAAAACTAAAAACTACTCGCATCAAATAGTAGGGTTTTTTTTTTGGGCCGTAGCATAGGTTGTTTTCTGTTGTTGAGAATGGATGCTAGGAAGAAACATATTTTGGAAACATTGATTTATATGAACATGGTTAAATAAATCATCAGTAGCATAGCATTATTAAGTAATTTGCTATAAATAAATTGAAGCCGAGAGCCAATCGCGGGAATTGAGAAAACAAATGAGGGTTAAGAGAGTGATATATGGAATAGGAAGAAATATATGTTTGTCTATATATATATATATATATATATAATATATATATAATATATATTGAATTTTGAATATAAGATAAGATCAGAAGACCCAAGGAATTTCCAATGAATTTAGAGCTTCTCAATTAGGGCTGTCCAGACGACCCGCCGACCCGCCGGACCCGATCAACCCGACCGAAACCGACCCGTCATGGCCGGACCGACACCTCCGACAGGTCGATGATGGGTCCCAGTCTTCAGAACCCGACCCCGGCGGGTCGAGTGACGGGTTTCGTCCTCAAGAACCCGATCTACCCGACCCGCCCGACAAAACCTCAAAAAGAAGTTGAAATCCGGCGACATTTGGGTTTCTTAGCTCCGATCCGGCGACGTTTGACATTTCTTTACTCAAATCTGCTCAAATCCTCACTCAAATATGCTTAAATCCGGCCAACTCCGGCAAGATGAAGCTTAGATTCGAGGAGATCTGACGAGATCAAGCTTCGATTCGAGGAAATCCGGCCAAAGCCCAGTGATTTTCAGCAAAAACATGTACAATCCGGCGAGAAAATGCAGAATCCGGTGAGTTTTTTTAGATTCCGGCGACGCTTTTTTTTTTTTTTCAGACTTCGATCCTTTCTTTATTCCAGCGACCTGCCTGGCCCACCCAGCCTGACCGACGCTCAACCGCATCCGAAACCGACTCAATCGATTTTTCCGGCGGTCAGTTACGGGTTCCTCCGCCCCTCTACCCGACGCCGGCGGGTCGAGTCTGGGCTGGGTCCAAAACCGACCCAACCCGACCCATGGACAGCCCTATTCTCAATATATTCAGGACAATATTGAACAATGTATAAGCATGAAATAAATAATATAGATTAAAAATTTGGATATCATGTCTTTTACGCCTTTATTGAAGTCAGAAATGAACAAAATTTGGAGTCAAATCTATCAAATTCTACATTCTTAGCTTTATATGCCGAGTAGTAAGAACTGTATTATAAGTTGTATATCATTCTCATTTTGTTAATTGAATGTGGAAGAGCTAGTGAAGGCCATGTCGGGACTCTGGCCCTTGGTGATGGTTGGTCCAATGGTGCCATCAGCCTACCCAGACCAGCAGATCAATGGAGACAGCTTGTGGAGCCATTCTCTGGGAAGTAAGTACAGAATCAGGATTTTAAACTAGCAGGCACCGGAGTATAAAGAAAGAAAAACTCTAAATAAACATCTATATAATATTAAAAAAAATTATAGATATTCAAAATCGTTGTTTCTAGATACATTAAAATACAATTATTTATCAACAAAGACAAACAAAAATAAAATAATGTCTTTTTTTAATACAAGGTTGGCTAGGATTTTTTTTTTTTTATTGAAGTTAGAGCAATCACATTGGTGGTGTAAAAAATTTTAGTTTTTAGCATCTCAAATAATTACTTTATCTATTTCACTACGTCACTTTACAATACACTCAATATTAAATGTTCTATTTTTTATAATTTCATTTAAAATAATATAAAAAATTCATTAAAATAATAAAAGAAACGAGAGAATTTGAAATTTTTAATTCAAAGAAGAGAAATAACACATAAAATTTTAGGTCTTTGGTGGTAATATAGTTTTTTTGTGTGCTAAAATACAATCATCATTGTGAATATTTTTACTATATTTATTAAGTTTTTTTAATTGAATAGTTACTATTTAGATGAGGCTAATTAAGCTTATTGTGAAAAAATGGGCCTAACTGCAAAAATAAAAAAATTATAACTATTAAAAAAAAATTGGACCCAGGGGTGCCCGGGCCCCACCTGGGTCCGTCGAGCTTAGTAGTGAGTCTAGTGACAAGTGCTTGAGCTGGCTAGAGACAAAACCACCAAAGTCAGTGATATATGTATCTTTGAAAGCATGACAAACATAACAGCTAATCAGGCTAAAGAAATTGCCCGTGTTTTTTTTTTTTTTTTTTTTTTTGTGCTAACCAAAACTGGGGGCCCTTATGGTTGTATTATGCCACCCGGATTTGCAAAGAAATTGCACATGGTTTGATAGCAAGCAATGTGCATTTTTTATTGGTTGCAAAAGATTCCAGAAACAAGTTGCCAATCGAATTAATTTGGAATTGAATTTGCCAAAAGTCACGGCCTTAACATGGTGTAAAAGTAAAAGTCATTTCCAAAAAAAAAAAAAAAAAATGGTGTAAAAGTGGAAAATGTTCAAACATTCACAAGTTGTCTAGTGCTACTTAGTAAGTCCCACTATTATTATTCAGAGAACAATGAAAATTAGACAAGTTGCACTGAACAAAAATTCTGAAATATATTAAAAAAAAAAAAAACATGCGAAGGCTAACCCCCCCCCCCCCACCCCTTTTTTTTTTTTGTTGAGAAAAATGTGAAGGCTAACCTAACAAATAGCGAACACAATATGAAATTACGTAGTAATTAAACACAAAGAGGCAAAGATAACACGCACACTTCACTTCACCAAAATGTAAAGGAAGAGGTAGAAAAAGAAAAAGAAAAAGAAAAAAGAGTTCGCCTATACCAAAATGGTGAAATGAGAAAAATACTTGAGAATGGTGGTTGTGTTCTTTCGTGGGGGTTGGAGATGTAGGCTTTTTTTTACCAAGAAAGAGTGACACAGAAAAATAACGGTCTTTCAAAAATAAATGAACAAGCTTGTAGCAAAATCCCAAAACCCAGTCACTCCCTGGGGACGTGTATTTTCAAGGAGGAGTAGTCCTTTTTCTTTTGTGCTTTTCGTGTGTGAAAGTGGAAAAGGAACGAAAATGGTAAAGAAAGATCAAGTGAGAAAAATGGATGTCTAGCAGCCTAGGCAAGAGAGAAAAGCAGAGTCAGATGAAACCTGTAAAGCCAAGAAAAGCGGAGAGTCCAATGTTAGACTTGTATGCCAGGCCATAAAGAGGCAAAGTGGGAGGGAGAGTGGCAGACAAAACTTCACTTCGCGTGACTTCTGCGGTTGTACCTCGCAAAGCTTCTTGGAGAAGCTACCGGAAAAAGCTACTTCCTCATTTGCGTGACTGCTTACCTTTGACGCGCATTTTGGCGGGACTGGCTGGAGCTATTTAAATAATAGTTTTTAATTTTTTTAAAAATATACGTTAATAAAAAAGTTGCATAGAAATATATATAACGTTGCTTAAAAATTAAATATATATATTTAAAATGGTATACCAAATAAGACAATCTCCAATTTGAGCATTTTTTTATGCTGAATAATTTGAGCATTCTATGGAATCATTGGAAAGATAGGGTTAATATTGATAAAGTCAAAAAAAAAAAAAAAAAATTGGTGCATATACCAATCTATTTATGATTTCACACTATCTTTGCTCTTCCTAAGTTTTTTCTTTTTTAGGCCTATTTCATGGGAGAGAGAAATACTTTAGGAAGCTTTCTCGAATAATTAATATAATACATAAAGACATACTTTAATCCAAAAGGTTTAAGGTCAATGGGTATATGTTCAATTATGTTATATTAACTATTCATTCTTGTTTCTCCAAAAAAAAAAAAAAAACTACTCATTCTTTTATGTGGAACTATACTCACATGTGTACATCCAATAATCTCCTCCTCCCGTGTGAGTCTTTACCTCTTTATGAGTTTCAAGACCTCTTTGTGGGTCATGAATATGTCTTACTCACTCTCTCTTACCTAATAAGTTTTTTCTTTCACTAATGCATCATTCATGGGCCTCCACGTGTCAACTCCACACGTCTTTCATGCATGGGAACCTCGCATCTCACTATTGTCTAGCACCATTGACAATAATCCAACTTTATTGGGTAGTTTTTCAAGATAATTTGTGTGGGCTTTTATGGGCCTTGTTGTTGGAAAAATATGGTTTGTATCTCATACAAGCATACGCAGTAGAAAATTAGCGGATCTACTTCATTCGCAATTAATAACATGTATTATGTAAATTTTAGAATTTAAGAACAAGAGAGCGTACCTTAGTGTGGTGAAATTCAAAAACAAATATTAGATGTACTTGGGAATAATTTTAATTTTTACTCCAATTCTACTAACGCTCAAGAAGTATGGTCTCTTAATCAATTCAAGGGAGAATAAGAGAGTGACTTCTACTCACATACACACCATTTCACTATATTGTGTCTTAAAATTTTGTATGTTTCTCCCTTAATATCTAATTGAGTATCTAATTGGGCTAACCTTTTGGATCATTCCAATTGGGCTTAAATGTGTGGCCTGGAGTGTGATCAAAAGGGACCAATAAGACATTAGCTCCAATGGGCCTTGAGTTTTGCTGTCAACTTTTGACAAGTCCAAAGTTACCATTAATTATATTTAATAATACTATATAAATATAATTGCACTCTAGGCCTTATTCATAAATTATATCCCAAGACTATATTGTACATGCAACCCCTTCATAAAATATTCGTAGTAATACAAAATTATGAATGTTGACTGTCACTTTGAAGATTACTACATCTTAATTTTTGAGTACCCAGTTTAATTCTTTAAATTATTTATCATATATTTATGAAATTTCATAAATATATACTTTAGTAACTTCTTACTAAAGTGGTTAGGCCTAACATTTTGAATAACAAAAACCATTAAACTTATCTTAAAGGAATATTTTATACCTCCGTTAAGAGATTATGAATTTCATCTTGAGAATATATGTTCCATCAACAGTGAATATGGCTGTCCAACATATTGAGGTTTTGATCGTAACTTTAGATCTCAGTCTTGATATGTCAAAGCAACCTACACCTCATGATCAGGTCTATATTTCTCTCAGGATTAAGAATTCATATAAATAGAAGTCGTGAGATTTATTATTCATTTGACAGTTGTTAGGAGAATAATAAATCTCACATCGGTCCAGTTCAATATGTCTTAACTTTTAAAACATATCAACATACCAATTAGAAGTCTAATCTTAGTTGATACGTTATAGTCTTCGCAAATGAAATGCCCAATTTTATCATCGACTATGAACTAAAATTCTAAGTTTACAAAGAACTTGTAATTTATATCTTCTATGACTAAATCACATACTATGCATCTCATGGACTATATGATAATGTCCAAATATTCATATTACTATTATTTTAGATAATAATAAAATAAATCTATTAATCACAACATTAAGTCATACATAGCATCATACAATAGGATTTAAGGGCACACATCCTAACACTTGTATGGTGCAATAAACTGTTTTCATTCAAACTGTGAAAGAGACCTTACTTGCTCCATTTGCAAAAGAGCTACAAATACACACATCCCGTTCCCACTTCAACTACGAAAGGAACCTTGATAATCTTGCCACATTTGCCCCACACTAACATGGGCTCTGACATCACTTGTTGAGGAGATAAATATCTTGGAAAGTGTTAGGACATATGTGTTTCATGTTAGGAACATATGTCATCATGTATTGGTTAATCCTTTGACAAAACATATTTTACTTGTAATTAGGTAGATCTAGGATGTGTTTAATACTTCAAGGAACAATGTTTCAAGTTCAAGTGTTAAAGCCATGCAAATCTATCCAAGGAACAAGTGAAGAAGTGCTGGTTTTTAAATCTCGATAGCTAGTATCTATCGAGGTTTAAAAAGCTATTCTACCCCGATGCTCGACAGCTGCTCGATAGATAGGGTATCTATCGAGATTTATGAAAAGCAGGTTTTTAGTTCTGATTTTCATCCAATCCGTGAATATATGTTTAGGCTTTCTTTTCTCACAATCTCAAACATATATAAGGATTATTTTAAGGGCCATCATAGGTTGCACAATTGCACGAGTGTGAAGCAAAGTGTTCTTCATGCAAATTGTGATCGGAAACCTAATTTGCCATAGTTCTTCTTTCTCTTGAAGAAGCTACTGTGTTTGTATGCCATTGGGATTTGTGACCAAGCAGCTTTGTGATCTTCATCATGTGATGAACTGAGGAACTTTGCAGCCAACATCCTTCTCAAGTTGGTGATTAAGTCGTATATTGAGATCCATGCATTTATTGGTTAGTCACGTACTGGGAGCCGTGCATTAAAAGGAGAGATTGTCACTATAGAACAAGTCCAATTGAGTATTGGAGTAAGGGTTTAACTATAGGTTGGTATAAGGTACTGAGATTCCTTTACTTGTAACCACTTGTTGTGATAATAGTAAATTCTCAGGAGTGGTGGCCTTAAAATCACCTAGTGGGGTTTTTGCCCTGAAGGTTTTTCCTATTCGTAAACAAATCATTGTGTCAACTTTGTTTTCTACTGCATTTTATTTTAATTGGTGATTTGTTTGTGCTGCCACACATATTGTATATTAATCTGATTAATTAATCAACTTGGCTAATTAATTGGTTATTTCATCACAAGGGGTCAATACATTCTTGGCCTATCAGAAAGTTTTCTTGAAAAAATAATATAATATATAGAGACATATTTTAACCCAAAATGCCTAAGCTCCAATGGGTATGTGCTTAATTATACTATATTAACTACTCATTTTTCTCATAATTATTCAATATGAGATTTCACTCATATGTGTATATCCAACAATCTTCCCCTCACGTGTCAATCTCTATCTCTCTGTGGGCTTCAAGACCTCTCTATGGGTCATGAACAAGTCTTACTCGCTCCTTCTTGCCTAATGAGCTATTTCCTTCACTAGTGTATCATCCATGGGCTCCATGTGCCAACCTCGCATGTCTTTTATCCTTTATGGGTACCTTGCACCTCACCGTTGTCTAGCACCATTAGCAATAATACTTCTTTATTGAGCCTTTTTCCAAGATCATTTGTAATGAGTCAAGAATTTATGATCGTCACTACGCGAAGATCGTCATTCACCCAAAGAAGACGTTACGCATTTATTACGATCATTGATGATGAACGTAAAGAACGGAGCAATGGTCACAGAATGAGCTGTGACTTTAGACAAAGATTCTGTAACGCACTAGTAGTTGGGCATAAATACAATGATTCATTGCCCATTAATGAGGCACACAACTATAAAAGAGAAGGTAACAAAAGTTAAAGGTACACACAAATACTCTACGAAATCACTTTCTACTCATTTTCTCTCTAGAATCTTTCTCCCTTATTGACTTAAGTATCAGAAGCGGTTTGGCTGACGCTACACCGGTGTGTTACACTTCCACCCAATTTGTTTTGTAGGTTTTCCATCTATAAAGACGACCCCATTCACAGCATCGTCCATCCGCTACGACGAAGAGATCAACTGTTGATTTTTACGTCATCAATTTGAGTGAGCTTTATGAGCTTACTTGGTGCAATATATATTCCTTGCTCCATTTGCTAAAGGGCTCTAAGTACATACACCCCATTCCCACTCCAATTACGAAAGGAACTTAGATAATCTTGTCATATTTGCCCCACACCACCATGGACTCTAATACCATTTGTTGGGAGAGATAAATACCTTGCAAAGCTTCCTTGAATAATTAATATAATATATAGAGATACACTTTAACCCAAAAGGCCTAAGTCCAATGTGTTTGTACTTAATTATGTTATATTAACTACTTATTTTTCTCATCATTATTCAATGTGGGACTTCATCACACTTGTACACCTAACAATCTCCTGATCACATGTGAGTCTCTGCCTCTTTATTGGCTTCAAGACCTATCTGCGGGTCACGAACAAGTTCTACTCACTTCCCCTTACCTAGTGAGCTTTTTCCTTCACTATTGCATCATCCAGAGGCCTCCACATGTTAACCCCACACGTCTTTCATCCATGGAAACCTCGCACCTTACCATTGTCTAGCACCATTTACAATAATCCTCCTTGTTAGGCATTTTTTAAGACCCCTTGAATAATTAATATAACATATAGAGACACACTTTAACCGAAAAGACCTAAGCCTAAAAAATTATTTTATATTAACCATTCATTCTTCTCATCATTATTTAATGTGGGATTTCATTCACACGTGTACCTCCAACAATCTCAACCTTAAGAGTGAGTTGCTCTGTGGGTCATGAACAAATCCTGCTTACCCTCTTACCTAAGGGGCTTTTTTCCTTCACTAGTACCTCAACCATGTGCCTCCACATGTTATCCCCACACCTCTTTTATCAATGGGAACCTCACACCTCATTGTTGTCTAGCACTGTTGACAATGATCTTCATTTGTTAGGCATTTTTTTAAGATTGTTTGTGTGGGCTTTTATTTATCTTGTTTCGTACAATATATCGTGTTTGCTCCAACTGTGAAAAAGACCCATCCCTACTCCATTTGTGAAAGGGCTCTAAGTACACACATCCTATTCTTGTTCCTGTTCCAACTAAGAAAGGAACCTTGATAATCTTTCCACCTTTACCCTAAACAACTATGAGCTTTGATACCACTTGTTGGGGAGATAAACACATTGGGAAGTTTTCTTGAATAATCAGAATGACATATAGAGACATTTTAACCTGAAAGGCCTAAACCCAAAAAATTATTTTATATTAACCACAATGCTTCTTATCACTATTCGATGTAGGATTTTACTCATACATGTAACACAACAATCTCTCCCTCACATCTGAGTCTCTATCTCTTTATGGGTTTCAAGACCTCTTTATGGGTCATGACAAAGTCATACTCATTCTCTCTTGCCAAATGGGTTTTTTCCTTCACTAGTACATCATCCATGAGCCTTCACTTGTCAACTTCGCACATCTTTTATCCATGGAAACCTCACACTTCACCATTGTCTAGCACCATTGGCGGTAATACTTCTTCGCTGTACCTTTTTTCTAGATAATTTGTGTGGGCTTTTATGTTCTTTGCTTTGTGTTGTATACTATCTCTATTCTAACTACACAATAGACCCGTCCTTGCTCCATTTGCAAAAAGGCTCCAAGTACGCATTCCGTATTTCGGCTCTAACTTCGAAAGGAACCTTGATAATCTAGCCACCTTGATAGGCTAAAAATGTATTGACTCCTTGTGATGGATTAATTAATTAATTAGCCAAGTTATTAATTAATCAAGTTAACATGCAAATTGCGTGATAGCACAAACAAATCATCAAATAAACTGAGTATGCAGCAGAAAATAAATTGACACGATGATTTGTTTACGAATGGGGAAAACCTATACGGCAAAAACTCCATCGGGTGATTTTAAGGTCACCACTCTCGAAATTCTACTATTATCACAACAAGCGGTTACAAGTAAAGGAATCCTAAGTACCTTACCAACCTACAGTTGAACCCTTACCCCAATATCCAATTAGACTTGTTCTGTAGTGACAATTTCTCCTTTCAATGCACGGCTCCCAAGTACGTGACTAACCAATTGTGTGGATCCCAGTACGCGACTTCAATCACTAACTAGAGAAGATTGTTGGCTGCAAAGTTTTTCAATTCATCCACACGATGAAGATCAAAAAGATACTTGGTTACAAAACCCTATGGTGCAAAGACACAACAACTTTTTCACAAGAGAGATGAACTAGAACAAGAACTTTGTCTTAAGTCACAATTAGCATGAACAAGGATTTTTCAATGCTTATGCAACTTTCGTCTATTTTGACGGCCCTTAAAATAATCATTTTATATGTCTAGGGTTAGGAGAAAAGAAGGCCTAAAGACACATCCACGGATTGGAATCAAAACAGAACTCAGAATCTGTTTTTCTTAAACCTCGATAGATAAAGGTATCGAGATGCTGTCGAGCCACGGGACTGGAACAGCTTTTTAAAACTCGACACATGCTAGCTGTCGAACTAGCTGTCGAGATTTAATGATCTTGCACTTTTCAGCTTGTTTCTTGGACAGACTTGATGACTTCAACACTTGATCTTGAAACACAGTTTCGTGAAGTATTAAACACATCCTAAATCCACCCAATTACAAGTAAAGTGTATTTTGTCAAAGGATTAGCAAATTACATTAAAGAATGACATATGTTCTAAACAAGTGAAACACATATGTCCTAACACACCTTTTTTGCCTCACACCACCATTGTTTCTACTACCACTTGTTGGGGAGATAAAAACATTGGGGATAGTCTTTGAGTAATTAATATAACATAAATAAACACATTTTAACCAAAAGGTCTTAGCCCAAAAAAATATGTTATATTAACTACTCATTCTTCTTATCATTATTCAATGTGGAACTTTACTCATACCTGTTGCCTAACACTATGAGCAATTGTTGAAAAGGAAATTTCACCATCTTCCTATTGGTGTTCAATTTAATCTAATCAAATGGTCAGATCTTTGGCTAACTCAGAATTTGTTTCAATTAATTAGGGTTTAAACCAATCAAAGCAGGTCCAAGCTAGTGTTGTTTTTTCTACTTTGTTCTTGACCATTCAATTAGTTTAAATTGACTCCATTATCAATATCTTGATAATGATTTTAAAATTGGATTCCAAGCTTTTTTCGGGTTAAGGCAATTGTTTTTTGGAAAAATGGGCAACAAACAAAATTAGAGATTAACCATAAGAATTAGAGGTGTTTACCAAACTGTACAACCACACCCAAACTGACAAAAATCACTTGCAAAATGGAGTAAGCACATTGCACCGCAATTGACAATGAACTGCACCGCACTGCACTCATATATAGATATATATATATTAATAATTTAATATATATAAAATAAGTGGTCAATTGAGCGTTAGTATGTTCCAGTTTCACATTAAAAACAACTTCATTTTGGTTAAATACAAAATCAAAAGGTGAAAACCTCATTCACTTCTCCATCTCACTCTCGGTGTTCTCTCCTAATACCCTTTCACTCTTAGTAGGTATGACTATTAGCGTATATGGTACACTATTATATATGGATCTTATGGTTGTTGCTTGTTAAGCATTTTTGTATCACATGTTATATTTGTTTAATATAATTGTGTATGGTTTATAGTCATGAATTATTATTTTGTCTTGTATGTATTTTGTTGGTTTTTTTGTTACACGTGTTATATATATTTTTAAACTTATTGCTATATTGTCATGGTTATTAATAGTAAACTAATAATTGGCCATGACATCTTGAAAACTATACCAACTGAAAACTGACTCTATTGCGCCTTGTCATTACAACAAACCATACCGCACCGCACATATGATTGCAAAATTGATATGCAGTGTAGTTATAGTTTGGCTAAATTGTACCGCAAAGTGCGGTGTTAAAAATGACCCAAAACTACACCAAACCGTATTGCGAACACCCTTAGTAAGAACATTGCTAATAATGGAATGCAAAGATGCCAATTGTTGGCAAACTCCATGATATGCCAAAAATGTATTAACCCCTTGTTATGAATTAATTGATTAATTACCTAAGTTTATTAATTAATCAAATTAACATACAATGTACGTGATAGCACAAACAAATCACCAACTAGAAATAAAATGCAACGGAAAATAAATTTGACAAGGTGATTTTTTTTTAATGGAGAAAACCTCCAAGGCAAAAACCCCATCGGGTGATTTTAAGGTTACCATTCCCGAGAATTTACTATTATCACAACAAGCGGTTACAAGTAAAAGAATCCCAGTACCTTATATTAACTTACAGTTGAACCCTTACCCCAATACATAATTGGACTTGTCCTATAGTGACAATTTCTCTTTTTAATGCATGACTCCTAGTACGTGATTAACTAATAGATGCGCGAATCTTAGTATGCAACTTGATCACCAACTTGAGAAGGATGTTGGCTGCAAAGTTCTTCAGTTCATCACACGATGAAGATCACAAAGTTGCTTGGTCACAAAACCCTACAGTGTACAAATACAGCAGCTTCTTCAAGATGAACTAAGGCAAACTACGTTTCCGGTCACAATTTGCATGAATAACTTTTTGCTTCACACGTACAATTGTGCTCTTTGTGACGACCCTTAAAATAATCCTTATATATGTTTAGGGTTGTGAGAAAAGAAAGTCCAAACACATACTCACGGATTGGCATGAAATCAGAATTGAAAATATGATTTTCATAATTCTCGATAGATACCTTATCTGTCGAGTAGCAGTCGAGCTTCGTGTTTAGACAGTTTTTTAAATCTCGATAGATACTAGTTGTCAAGTTAGTTGTTGAGCTTTAAAAACCAGCACTTCATTACTTGATTCTTGGACAGACTTGCATGATTTTAACACTTGAACTTGAAACCTTATTCCTTGAAGTATTAAACACATCCTACATCTACCCAAATACAAGTAAAGTGTGTTTTATCAAAGGATCAGCGATATATGATAACATATGTTCCTAACATGAATCACATACATCCTAAAACTCTGTTGTAAGAATGTAGCTACAAGAATACAATGTTAACATACGAAAGCAAATAAGAATGTTGCCATCAATGGAATGCAAAGTCACCAAATGAAGGCGAACGTCACTTTGAGAACATTGTTGCAAGAAGAAAATACTATCATATAAAGGCAAACATCACTGTAAGAACGTTGCTATCAATGGAATGCAAAGTCACCAAATGAAAGAGAACGTCACTGTGAGAATGTTATTGCACAAAGATAGTGCCACCATATGAAAGCAAACATTGTAAGAATGTTTCTATTAATGGAATGCATAGCGACCAGATGAAGGCAAATATTATAGTGAGAACATTGCTACACAAAGATGGCATCATATGAAGGCAAACATCACTGTATGAACATTGTTATCAATGCAACACAAAGCTACCAAATGAAGGTGAATGTCACCACGAGAACATCACTTTACGAAGACAATGCTACCATATGAAGGCAAATGTTACTGCAAGAATTTTGCTATCAATGAAAGGCTGTCACAATATGACCTGATAAAAAAAATGCAAGACAAATCAACAAAAAAGGAACAATTAAAAAAAGAAGCATAAGTGATAAAATTTCTTACAAGAATGTACCACCCTAAGGAGTTGTGTGGCTAAAATCTTGTGAAACTTGGTGCTAAATTCTTCAAAGAAATGTTAACACTTGTTGAAGGCTATTTTTTTGTCATTTTTCAAGCCCATATTCTAGTTGTAAGACTTGGGCTTTTCAAGGCCTAAATAGAGTTGATGAGTTAGAAATTTATGATCGTCATTAACCCAAAGAAGACGTTACGCATTTATTATGCTTATTGATGACAAAACGTAATGGATGGAGCAACGGTCACAGAATGAGTTGTGAACTTCAGACAAAGATTCTGTAACACACTAGCCGTTGAGCATAAATAAAACAATTCATTACCCATTAATGAGGCACACAACTACAAAAAAGAAGGTAACAAAAGTTAAAGGTACACACAAATACTCTACGAAATCACTCTCCACTCATTTTCTCTCTGGAATCTTTCTCCCTTACCGACTTAAGCATCAGAGGCGGTTTGGCTAACACTACATTGGCGTGTTACTCTTTCACGTAATTCATTTTGCAGGTTTTCCTCCAACAAAGATGACCCTAATCACAGCTTCGTCCATCGGCTACAATGAGGAGATCAACTGCTGTTTTTTTGCATCATCAGTTTGGCGTTGTCTGTGAGAATGCTAATCACTCAAGTCATCTTTCCTAGTGACAAAAGAGTTCCTTGAAGTACGAGATGGAAGCAGAGATTGCACATCAGCCAAATGTTGTGCAATAACAACAAATCCAAGCCTTCTTGGCTAATTGGAAGAGTTGACTCACTATAATGAAGAGCTACGAAAGACAATGGAATCCCAAAATGCAGAACCTAGGTGAATAGGTGAAAATCAAAATAAAGAAGAATCAAACTCTCAAGCCAACAGGTGAGACAGGACCTCAGGAGAAGATTCCACCAGGGTGGAGAATGAGCTTTGCAACATAAGGAAGGAGATGGACGAACTAAAGAGTGCTATGAAGGATAAAGGCGGAGAAAATTTGGATGGGTTAATTCGCAGGATGGACTCGCCATTTACTATTGAAGTATTGAATCATCCCCTCCCACCAAAATTTCGTCTCCCATAGTTAAAGTCGTATGATGGTTCCCAGGATCCCTTGGATCACATTGAATCATTCAAGACGCTGATGTTATTGCAGATGACCCCAGACAAAGTGATGTGTAGGGCATTCCCAACAATACTGAAGGGAGCAGCCAGAGTGTGGTTTAGCAAGATACCCCCAAGAACTATTGCAGATTTCGAACAACTCAGCAAGGGATTTGTTTGTCATTTCATTGGAGGGCAAAGACACAAAAAGCTTACTGTCCATCTTCTCAACATTCAACAAACAGAAGGAGAATCTCTAAGACAGTACGTTACCCGATTCAATGAGGAGCTACTGCAGGTAAACAAAGTTGAAGATCAAGTTATCTTAACAACTTTCCAGGTAGGGTTACTGCCTAGAGATTTCTTCTTTTCAATCACTAGAAGTCCACCAAAAACAGTTGCAGAGTTGCTTCGAAAAGCTTAGAAGTACATAAATGCAGAAGATGCAGTGCTTGCAAAAGAAATGACAGGAAAAAGGAAGAGAGACGAAGGAAAAAGCAGAAATCACGACAAGAACAAAAGACACGAAATGCTGGGTAGACCACAGGGAAAAAGAAGGAACTTCCAAACAGGAAGCCAAAGTTCACCAACTTCACTCCTCTAATAATGCCAATTGAGCAAGTCCTTATGCAGATAAGGAACAATCCCTCCCTGCAATGGCCGAAGCTAATTAGCACTCCAGTAGAAAGAAGAAACAAGAATAAGTATTGTAAGTTCCACTAGGACCATAGACATTGCGTCGATGAGTGTAGGCATTTAAAAGACCAAGTGGAGACTTTAATCCGGCAAGGGAAGTTACAGAAGTACAATAGAAAGACGGAACCCTGCAGATACTAGCAAAATGAAGATCAAGACAGAAATTAGGGAACAATGGAAAGCAAACCTCCTGCAAGAGAGATAACGACGATCTCAAGAGGGCTAACGGTAGGCAAAACACTGAAGTCCTTGAAAAAAGGCCATGGGAAAGAAATAAACAATGTCCATTCATGACTCCCTCCAATGAAGATGCCAAAGAATGACGAGCCCATTATTGTCTTCTCAGAGTGAGATGATCACGGCATCAGGCAATCCCATGACGATCCACTAGTAATCATGCTCAGAGTAGAAGAGTTCAACATCCATCGGGTGCTTATTGACAACGGAAGCTCAATAGATATCATCTACTTGCTTGTGTTTCAGCAGATGAAGCTGGATAAGAAAAGAATCAGGCCTTTCGCCTCGCCTTTGGTAAGCTTCACAGGGATGGAATTGTCCCCAAGGGCATTGTCACTCTAACTATAATTGTAGGAACTTAGCCAGCACAGGTCACTAAGGAAATTAATTTCATCATAGTTGATTGCCCTTCAACATACAACATCATCCTGGGAAGACTTGCACTCAACAGACTAAGAGCAGCAACGTCAACATATTACTTGAAGGTGAAGTTTCAAACAACCCATGGAGTAGGAGAAATCAGATAATACCAAGTTCTAGCAAGAGAGTGCTACCAAGCTGCCCTAGCATCGAGAGAAAACCACACGTGGGTGATCAATGAACCAGAGCCCATCCCTAAACTGTCAAAAAAGCCACAAGAGGTTGAGATCATCCTAGGAGATTCGACGAAGGTATTGAATAGCACTCCAAACTCTAGAGAAAGAGGAGATGATTTCCTTCTCAAGGGCAAACCAAGATGTTTTCTCCTGGAAACACGAAGATATGCCTAGAATTGATAGGAAGATCATATAGCATTGTCTCAAAGTTAACCCAGAATGCAAACCTATATAGCATAAGCGGAGAATATTTGCACCAAAACGCAACAAAGCTGTAACTGAAAAAGTAGAGAAGCTGCTAGAATTGATTTCATCAAGGAAGTCTTCTATCTAGATTGGCTAGCAAACGTGGTCATGGTAAAGAAGAGCAATGGCAAATGGAAATGTGCGCCGATTTCACAGACTTAAACAAAGCCTGCCCAAAGGATAGCTTCCCCTTATTGAGGATTGATTAACTGGTAGACTCAACAGCTGGATACAAGCTCTTAAGTTTCACGGACGCATTTTCTGGATACAACCAGATTCTTATGGACGAAGATAATCAAGAGAAGACCTCGTACGTTACCAGCCAGGGGTTGTACTACTACAAAATTATGCCCTTTGGGCTGAAGAATGCAGGAGCCACCTACCAAAGATTGACAAACCGCATGTTCTCTCACCAGATTAGAAGGAATGTGGAGGTGTACGTAGATGATATGCTGGTGAAAAGTAAGGACGAAGCGAATTACTTGGACGATCTAAAAGAAACCTTCAGCACACTACGTAAGTACAATATGAAATTAAACCCTGAAAAGTGTGTTTTTGCTATTACTTTAGAAAAGTTCTTGGGATTTATGGTGTTCCAAGGAGGTATAGAGGATCTTGACAAAGTAAAAGCCATAATCAAGGTCAAATCATCAAAAACAGTGAAGGAGGTGCAAATCTTGATAGGAAAGGTTGCAGCCCTAAACAAATTCATCTCTAAGGTAATGGACAAGTGCATGCTATTCTTCAAAGTATTGAAAAAAGCCTTTCAGTGGACTGACGTATGCGAGGAAGCCCTTGCAAAGTTAAAGGAGTATTTAATGAAGCCACCTCTATTAAGCCCCTTGGTGATGGGAGAGAAGTTGTACCTCTACTTAGTAGTATCCAACATTGCAGTAAGTTTGACATTGATCAAAGAAGAAGGGAACGTCCAGAAGCTAGTCTATTATACCAGCCAGGCATTCTAGGGAGCAGAGGCAAGTTACCCTCAGATGGAAAAGATAGCTTTCACATTAGTGGTTGCCTCCAAAAAACTTCGTCTTTACTTCCAAGCACACCCCATCGTCGTCATGACAAACCAACCTATAAGAAAGACGATGAACAAGATAGATGTAGTAGGACGACTCATTCAATAAGCAATTGAGTTGGGCCAATTTGACATCGAATATCGGTCTCGAATGACAATCAAAGCCCAAGTGCTAGCAGACTTCATTGCAGAATTCACTTATCCCTATAAGGAAGAAGAACCTCTCATGGAATATGGACGGTCCAAACAAATGGGTCTGCCACGAAGAAAGTAGGAGGAGCAGGGGTGGTGCTCATATCTCCAGAAAAAGAAACATTGAAGTTGTAGTGAGATTGCAATTCCTAGCAATGAATAACAAGGCAGAATATGATGCATTGCTAAAAGGGCTAAGTCTAGCAAAAGCTCTAGAAAAAAAGAATCTTTTTGTCCAAGTTGATTCTCAGCTAATAATTGGAGAAGTGAAGGGAGATTATGAAGCCAAAGAAGAAAGGATGCAGAAGTACTTAAAGATCGTCCAACGACTCTCACACCATTTTGGCAGCCTAGACTTTGTGCAAATCCCTTAGGCCAAAAATGAAGAAGTTGACTTCCTAGCAAGATTGGCCTCGTCAGACGACTACAATGCGACCCCCGAATTATGTGTAGAGATAAGGGGGCAGCCAAGCACAGATGGTGAACAAGTTTTGAAGATAAAAGAACAAGATGAGTGGATGACTCTCATCGTCCGTTACTTGAAAGAAGGATGGCTCCCTAAAGATAAGACGAAAGCAAGGAAGATACAGATCAGAGTAGCCCGCTTCGTCATTGTTGATGACATGCTGTATAGACGAGGATATTCACTCCCATATCTAAGATGTGCTAGCTCAGAAGAAGCAGATTATATGCTCCGCGAGATACACGAGGGAATTTGTGGAAATCACGCTTGGGCAAGATCTTTAGCAGAAAAGGCGCTCAGAGCAGGATATTACTGGCCAACTTTACAGAAGGACGCATACGACATCGTTAGAGCATGTGATAAGTGTCAACGCTTAGCAAATGTCCAGATGAGACCAAGAGAGACGATGCCACCCATATCATCCCCACGACTCTTCACCCAATGAGGAATTGACATTATGGGTCCATTCCTTCTAGGGAAGAAGCAACTCAGATTTCTGATCATCGCAATTGATTACTTCAAAAAATAGGTAGAAGCAGAACCAATGATGACGATAATGGAGGTTAAAGTCACAAGCTTTATATGGAAAAATATCATCTGCAGGTTTGGAGTCCCACATGTCATAATATCAGACAATGAAAAGTAGTTTGACAATCCCAAGTTTCGAATATTTTGTCAAGACTTAGGAGTCAAGAACCACTACTCTTCTCTAAGACACCCTCAAGCCAATGACTAGACAGAAGTGACGAACAAAAGCTTGCTCAAAATTATCAAAACTTGGCTTGAGGGGGCAAAAGGGGGCATGACCGGAAGAACTACAAAATGTCCTTTGGGCATATAGGATGACCACAAGAGTTCCAACAAGAGAAACACCATTTAGATTGACATTTGGCACTGAGGCCATTATACCAGTGGAAGTGGGACTGACGAGCTTTCGAGTAAAATGTTATGAAGATCAGAAGAACCAGTATGAGCTTAACAACAATCTGGACCTAATTAATGAAGTCAGAGAAGAAGCTATGAAGCGAATGACCAAACACAAGGAAGCAATGGCCAGGTACTATAACAAAATGGTCAAGGTGAGATGGTTCAACACAGGAGACCTTGTCCTTAGAAAGGTATCACAAGCAACAAAGGACCCATCCCAAGGAAAACTAGGACCAGGCTGGGAAGGACCTTATGAAGTAATCCGTCATTCCAAAGAAGGCTCCTACTACCTAAACTCTTTAAATGGCCAGGAATCGCCTCGACCATGGAACATAGAACACTTGAAGAAATACTACCAGTAAGGAATGCTTTACATGTCAACTATTCATATCAGTATGTACGACAGTTATTAATTTCGTCATTCATAAGTTAATAATACTTCAAAGCATTATTCATGCGTATTTATCAATGATTATCCATGAGTTATTTGCCAATGATAATACATGCAACACTTAGGAGTCATCCTTGGGAGACGTCTCAAGGACCTCCGTCATTAAAATTCCAAATCAAAAGCTGTTCACACACAGCCAACAGCATCATAACCATCAACGTTGTTAATACACAACCACCAAAGTCAACTAAACCAGAGTTGTTTAAACACAGCTAATATGATCGTCATTCAAGCACGAATAAACAAAACAAAAAATGGTTAACCTAAAGACACTCTAATACCACGACTTTAAGTCACGAGTACAACACAATATCGTCATTCAAACATGACTTAATAAAAAATTGTTCAAACATAGCTAAAAAAATACTAAGTTGTTCAAACACAACTAAGATCGTCATTCAAATATGACTCAAGAAAAAGTTGTTTAAACACAGCTAAAAAATACTAAGTTGTTCAAACACAACTAAGATTGTCATTCAAACATGAGTCAATAAAAAGTTGTTCAAACACAGCTAAAAAATATTAAGTTGTTCAAACACAACTAAGGTCGTCATTCAAACATGACTTAATAAAAAGCTGTGCAAACACAACTAAAAAAAATATTAAGTTGTTCAAACACAACTAAAGTCGTCATTCAAACATGACTCAATAAAAAATTGTTCTAACACAGCTAAAAAATGCTAAGTTATTCAAACACAACTAAGATCATCATTCAAACATGACTCAATAAAAAGTTATTCAAACACAGTTAAAAAATACTGAGTTGATCAAACACAACTAAGGTAGTCATTTAGACATGACTTAATAAAGAAATTGTTCCAACATAACTAAAGATAAAGAGCTATTCAAATACAAGCCAAGTGTAAAAAGTTGTTTCAACACAACTAACATCGTCATAAAAGGTTGTCTAAACTCAACCAAGCATAAAAGACTTGTTTATTGCAACTAAAGCATGAAGTCCACAAACCTACCTATCATTGTCAAAGAGATTGTTCAATTGCCCAAAACAACAGGCCCAAAGGAATTGTTCAATTACCCAAAACAATGGGCCCAAGGGAATTGTTCAAGCTGCCCAAAACAACGGGCTCAAAAAGAAATATTGTTCTTGACTTAAAAAAAAAAGAGAAAAGAAAGAAAAGCTGGAAAAAAAAAAAAACATATAAGCTACTGCTCATCAGGGAAAAGATCTGCAGGGGTTGTAGTTGCGGCCTCTTCCATTACCTCAGCAACGATTGTGGCTTCTTCCGTCACATTCTCTACCATAGCCTCGAAAAGACAATCAGACAAGAGCTCCTTCTTAACATCACCCATAACTAGACCAGAAAGGTCCAATCAGGGTGATGCTTTGCCATCTACTTCCTGAGAAGGTCAAAGCCCTCCACATAGTACCCGCACAACTTATTGGAATACTTGTCGGAGTCTTTGAATTCCTTCACTGCCATGGCCCTAACTTTTTGCAATTTCAGCTTCAGGACACCAATCTGCTTGTCCTTCAACTTACAAAAGTTCTTTTCCACTTGTAGGCTCTTCTCCAAGACAGCCACACATTCTTTATCATTTTTAGCTTCAATGGTAAGAATAGCAACCTTGTTCTTAAGTGTCTCGTTCTCAGCAAAAAGGGACTCGACTATAGGCTCGGACGAGGTCACCTTCTTCTCCAAATCCAGAAGCTTCCTAGAAACGAACAAGGACTCTCCTAAAGCCTACAAGGAATCTCTCTTAGCAAAGGGTAAAATAAAAATAACGAAAGAGAAATTGCAACCTACATTATCAACACATACTTGCATGAGCTTCAGAATATGAGACTACATTACCTCGTTGGACGACTTTGCCATCAGAGGACTTAGGTCATCCATGGAGAGCGCCTCATGAGCCTTCAGAGCAGCCACATCAGCATTGTCCCAAAAGGTAGGAAGAAAAGATTTACCACCAACTTTTTTCTTCTTCTTGGCCTCCTCTCCAGCAGAGGCAATTACCTCCAAAAATGAAGTGGGAGAGGCAGGACACTTATTAAGCAAATGAGCAGGCGGAGGAGTCACCATGAGATCATCCTTAGAAACGTCACTCGTCCTTGAACGTTTCTTGGACAAGAGGCCATTGACGAGGCCACCTTTGGCATTCTTCTCTTGAGCCTCAGCTAACTTTTGCATACTGAACCTAGTCGTCATTCCTGAAAGGAAGAAGAAAACATAATATAAAAAAAGAAAAAGTAAAAGAAGAAGACAAAAGTTCAAGATTTCAAGAGAAAAAGAGAAAGAAGCAGTTTCTCTTCTTCACAACTTTCAAATTCTTCCGAACCTTAGTAGAAGGTTCCAGACCCAAGAAATGAAGAAATAAAGAAATAAATATTGGGGAGAGACAAGCTCGTCAGAATCCTTGGCGGTCTCCAAATATTCCTTTACCTTTCCAGCATGACACTGATACCTCTTCTTTAGATGAGGACATTGGGAAACTGCAAACAAAAATGCAAATATGTCACATACCATCGTCACTCACAAAAGGAATAGAAAACAACAGAAAGACGAGAAAGACGCACCAGACACGGGAGTTCCCTAACTATGAAAAAACCTGGGGCTTCGTCCAGGTCCTCACCAGGGATGAAATCCCAACCACTTCCAGAAACAAAAAAGAAGTTTAGCTTCCAATTTCGGAGAGACAACGGGTAATCAAGTATTAACCTAGAAGCCCTATCCCACAGCTTAAACTCATAATAGTCGGGATCCTTTGATTTTCTTAAACGATAAATATAAAGGAACGCGTCCCTCCTGATGACATCACCATCATTGGCGGACATCCGCACCACCATACAAGACACGATGATCTGCCAAGAGTTGGGCACTAATTGTGCCGGAGCAAGGTGTAAATAAGAAAAAAGTTCCCTAGCAAAAGGGTGAATAGGGAAACGAAAACCGCTAGTGAAGTTGGCCTCGTAAAAACAAACTTCATCAGCATAAGAGTGATAGGCTCTCTCCCTGTCACTCGGGATCCTAATCTTTACCAAATTAGGGAACTGAAACCTATTCTTGATTTGCTTCTTGTCCTTTCCCGTGAGGGAACATGAAATGGTCCAAGCTTTATAAGGGGTGGAAGGAGAAGTAGCCTCAGAAAACACACGGTCATCAGACGAGGATAACCCCGTCTCCAAGTCACTAGACCTAACCTTAGATATTTTTAATAACCTTGCTACCTTAGCAGAGTGGGAAACTAAAGGGAATAACGAAGAAAGAACTAGCTTGTGCGGACAGTCCTCCCCCACGAAGAGACTGACCCACTCGAGACACCTTTCCTCCACATACTGAAGCAAACAACCTAGATGAGCAAAAAGAAAAGCTATTGAAGGACAGTCAAACCTAACAGAAGAGTAATCTACCATGGAAGAACAGGAAAAGAAACAGGAGCATGAAGAACTTACCAGGGAACTCAGGATAGGGAAAGGAATCTTGAAGGAGAGACAAACCCTAAGAATGAAAACTAAACAAGGAAAAAGTGTAGAAGAAAGGAAATAGGAGGGAAGAATGCGAAATAAGTGGCCAAAACACGTGCGGGAAAACCAAGAAACGTCTGCACGTCAAACGCATCTTGATCGTACATGTGGCACTCAACTACTCAAACATCAAATTGTCATAAATGCGCAATACATGGAATACGAAGTGTTAGACAAATTTGTTCTTCTCTCGTCTAACAGACGACAATTCGAACAAGAGGGCAACTGATGATACAGAAATTTATGATCGTCCTTAAGCAGAGATCGTCATTAACCCAGAGAAGATGTTAGCATTTATTACGCTCATTGATGATGAAATGTAACGGACGGAACAACGGTCACAGAATGAGCTGTGAACTTTAGACAAAGATTCTGTAACGCACTAGTCGTTGAGCATAAATACAACGATTCATTGCCCATTAATGAGGCACACAACTATAAAAAAGATGGTAACAAAAGTTAAAGGTACACACAAATACTCTATGAAATCACTCTCCACTCCTTTTCTCTCTAAAATCTTTCTCCCTTACTGACTTAAGCATTGGAGATGGTTTGGCTAACGACACACCGGTGTGTTACTCTTCCACCCCGTTCATTTTGCAAGTTTTCTTCCAATAAAGACGACCCCAATCATAGTTTCTTCCATCCGTTATGACAAGGAGCTCAACTGTTGATTTTTTGCATCATCAAGAGTTATGAGTGGATTTGGATTTGGATTTGATTCCATCATGGAAAATAGATGAATTCTACATAACTAACCTATGCACAAACAACAATCTAAACAATAATATTCAACAATGCATTAGTTTTTACTTAGCCCCAAAACCATATGTAGTTCACCCGAACCTAGATCCAATTATGAATCTACTAGAACTTAAGTTCATTGGGATAGAAAATAGAGATAATTGAAGTTTTATTATTTATTTGTGGCACCCAAAATATTGGTAGCCAAAAGGTCTTTAATCTGTGAAACCCAAAATACTAGTTCCAAGAGCCACAAGACCTTCAACTTATGGAACCCAAAATACTGGTTCCCAGGGAATGAGCCACAAGACCTTTAAATCCCAAGTTCCATGAACTTCAATAGACCCTTTAGGGTCCACAAGACTTGTGAGACTAGAATTGCAGATCAATGTGATTTTCCCAAATACACATTCTATAAGTATGGATTTTCTTTTCTACTATGTTTCTCTTTCTTAGAGAGTCTTTATAAACTATATTTGTTAACTGTGGAACTCAAGCATAATTTCTTCAGAGAGAAAAAGCCACAAGCCTTATAAATCCCAAACTTCACAAATATAAGTAGGTCCTTGAGACTCTACAAGACTTGTGAGATCTAGGACCTTAGATCAGTGAAGAGCTGGAAGATAAAGATTAGTAGATGTGGTAAAGTTTCTTTTAGCAATAAGTCTAGAGTCACCAATACTTTTCACATTCGTTAAGGTGGCAAGTTGTAAATGGTAAACAATAAAATACTATCAGTTGTATGCTTGGACAATAACATTCTTTGTGAAAAATACTATGTATTTAGAGCACTAACATTAGATGTGCTAAATGTTAAATCTTTAGCATTTAGTAGACTAAACACAAAATCTCCACCATTGAATGTGTCAAATGCTAAAAAAATTTGGCATAAACTATTGTGCCCTTCCATTAGTAGAAGGGCAACGTAGCAATGCCATTAACTAAAAAATCATTACTAATTCAACTTTCTCTCCTCATTTGTTTGCGGTTGTGTTTTGAGTTAATATTACTTTAACGTGCTATATATATAATTTTAATGTCTTATATGAAATAATATAAAATGAGATGTAGGGTATAATGTTAAATGCTATATTAAAATAGATAAATTAAATTTTTAGTGTATTAAAGTATGATTTTTTTTAGAACATACAATGTTGGATCCAACGTATATAAAGATATATAGGAGGTTTTTTTTATTTAAAAAAAAAAAAAACCGTGTCATCTGCTATTCACTCTTGCTTCTTGAGTCCTTGACTTGCCGTCAGGAAAGTGAATATGTGATCAATCAGTGCAAGGCGCAAACTGCAAACTACTTTCAAGTTTCAACCGTGATAAACAACCATTATTATACATGAATTTTTGGCCCTCTGCGATCCGCCATTGATTAATACCATGCAATGGGATTATCAACTTATTGTGCTAATATTTAGCCCCCCAAAAAAAAAGACTTATCATAGCAATACTTCAGATTTGTTCTCTCAAGAGTGACAGTTTTACTGATGCCATTTTACAAAATAATTTCCTTTCATATTCTGGTAGGTAATAGCTCCAGGAAAATTATAGAATTCTCTGACAATACAATAAATAAATACATACAATAACTCCAAACCTCTGATAATCCGCTGCTTTCCTCCAAGATTTTGCCTCAATAGCCATTACGCAATTGTCACTAAATGCATGAAGAAAAAAAAAGAAAAATAGATCACCACTTTAGCTATTCCCACCAAAGATCAATATTGGATGTGGCTTCAACCAAAACAGCACTAACATTGGGACGGATGCTAAATTTTTTTGGGTTTTTTTGTTTTAATATGATCAATCATAAAGTTCAGTAAAATTGTTAAGATTTTTAGTGTCAGGGCTTATTCCGTGCCAAATATTTCGATTATAAATTGCAAAATTTTATGTATTGAATTTCATTTTTGTAATTTCATTGAGTCAAAAGAATCATAAACTGTAGTTGAAATTGCAACAGCAAGAATCTCGCTTGAGCGAAATTGTCAAGACAGGCAATTTTATCAGAACTTCAAAAAATAGTTGGGAAAAAAGTTTTGCCTCAAACTTGCTCAATCACTCGCTTGAGAGAGTGAGCGAGTTTGCACTCAAGAGAAATTTATTACTTTTTTTCTATGCTATTCCCCATCCATGTGAGCTGCTTGAGTGTCTTAAAGCCATAAAATCTCACCCTAATTGGGAGGAGAGCAGGCTAAGACCACCCATTCCCTAGCTTAGAAAGAAAAGTCATATTAGCCTTTATATCTTCACCCTCTTCAAATTGCCATACCCATTGAGAGGGGATCAAACTAAAAGGAGGAGAGTGGATTTGAACTTGAAAGTCATGAGCATATGAAGAGTTGTCAACCAGTTAAGTTACAAGGCGGTTAGAACTCACAAATTTAATGAAAGCAATTGGTAACATAAAATCACAAATCAAAATCAATAGACTAGAAATTTGCGTTTGAAATGTACGTTGTATTTTTCACAAAGATATGTAATATCAATTCACAGTTAAGAAAAATAAATCACGAGACGTACGCAATGGAGCAATGACCATGACCACTGAGAGCAGCACCAATTTGCTCCTGGAGTGAAGGTCATCTAAACAAAGCCTTCCGCTCCAACTACTTGAGATTGGTTGCACATATTCTTAAATCTTTAGCACCCTCATTTTTAAGTGAAAGCTTCTATGATTAAAAACTTTTGTTTTGTATTAAGCTTCTTGTTCATGAGCAGGAAAATTTTTATGTCAACCCAGTGCACACATTAACCCTCCCATGTTCAAAGCCAACTATATGAAAAAGAAAATTTCAAGACGCTATACTGTACAGATAAAGCTCTAAACTATCAATTCTTACAAAACCTTCTACATTCTGTCCATAATTTATGCAAATTATTGCTGGTTATGCCATTTTTTCCATATTAAAAAGAGACAAAACATCATCATCAAGCTAGACAACTAAACAAATTTCAATTTATTTGTTGCAATATGAGCTGCGAAATTTCTATTCATACAACCCAAGAGCATCACTTTAAAAAGAAGGGTAGAAAAACACACACACACACGAGCATGAACAATATCTTTGATGCCTTAGAAGGGGACATAAGCCATATAGTTCAATAAAAAATAAAATTAAAAAAAAACCCAAAATAGGACTCATTACATGGATCCGAAAACAAGCTATTTGTAATAAGCAAAAATCAGCTTTCAACAAAAACTAAAGGAAAAATAAGAATCATACTTACCCACAAATCTGAGACCCAAGACAAAACTTCAAGAATCCATTAAATGGAACCCAAGTTACCAGCAACCCAGAGAAATTTTTCAAAACAAACAAAATATAGTGACCCATTCACCTGAAAAAAAATTCTAAAGTTAAGAAATACGAAGAGAAAAGGGCAATATGACAGTTAGAAACCAACCTGCCACTGGTATTCCTTTTGGGAACTTCAGGTTCAAACCCAACAGGCAAACGAAGAAAGCCATGGAAGTAGAGATCAAAGGTAAAGATTAATGAAATCACGTCATCACCTCTTCCATTGGACACTGTAGAAGTGGAAACCTAGCCGTAGCTTCAATTAATGGACATGATTCAAATGAAGGTGGAAAAGAGAGAGAATCGGCGAAACACAAAATCGAAGAGAGAATCGGCCATGAATAATTGGGTTGATTTTTTCACCCAATTATTATTAGTGGGTTTGGTTACCGAAAGATAAAGAGAAAAGAAAAAAAGCATGGGGTTTGAGTGGAAAAGCGGGTTTTGACCGTTTAAAGTGTTAACAGTTTCTTTGTGAAGCAAAAGCACATTGCGAAGTTGCTAGGAAGTTGCCCTAAAGATACTTAAAACGACTACAGCCGTTCGATAGAGAATATTTGACTAATTCCGCGTCCTTTACCTGCCGGTAGCCGTTCGATACATTGCAAATCGAAATGGTATAGCTTTAATTTACACCAGAAACAAAAAAGCAATGGTCTATATTTTGTCCTCCTGCGCAACTATATATTATAGGGCTTTAAGTTTAGATTGATAAGAAGAGTGGACTAGTAATATATTCAGCAAAAAAGAGTGGAATAGAGCTGCTGTCGTCAACCTAGATAGTGGCTGAAGGAAGCTGGGACTCAGAGTGGTTCTCTTCGCGGTAGTACGAAAGGTTAGTACTCTGTTGTATTCATTTATGGCATGTTTTGAAGTTAAAAAAAAAAAGAGTAGAGTAAAGGAAGGTAAAGTAATTTAATTACCTTGTTTGGAAGTTTTTTAAGGAAGGAGGGAAAGGAGTTTGGAGGGGTTTCAACTACCTCTAACCCCTCATTTTTAATTCCTCCAAATTGAAGAGATTTGGAGGGAGGGTAGAATAGATAAATTATTGTCCAAATAAATTTTTTAATTTACTCTTTCTAAGTTAACAAAATTACAAATTGATTATATAGATAATTTTTGTTTGTTTGATGAGAAAATAAATAATTTAAAGCCAAACTTTAGAAATTCAGAACCGAAAAAGCCTCAAAAAACAAACACTTTTCTCTTTCAAAAAGTGTAACTAAACAATACACAATACTCAAATTTCAATTCCTTTCCCTTTTCCTCCATTTTCAGAGCACCCAAACAGAAATTAAAGCCACAATTTTTTTTCTTCAGAATCTCACAGCTGTAACCCGAAAAAAGCACAAGAAATTAGACGCTGCCGAGTCGTGGGTCATCGACAATGACGTCCAAATTAATGTCCACGCCGCTCGCGGCGATCGGAATTGAGCTCAGGCACTCAAGCTCGATTAAGCCTCGAGCCACTTCATCGCCGATGAAGCGCGACGACGACTCTTCCCCTCTGATTTTGGAGAACTATCCCAACGACGATGAGGATCGCGATCGACATTCCTCCAAAGATTGTGACCGTCTGTTTTCTTCGATGATGATTCTCGGGTTTCTCCCTACAACTCCAGGATCTCGCTTTGCTTGCTCTTCGTTCTCCAGGATCTTGCTTTTTTTTTTTTGGTTGTGTGCATTTTGGGGGATTTGGTTTGTGTTTCTGTGAAATTTCTGTTTTTTTTTTTTTCCCCTCTACTTGTGTCTGTGTGTGGTTGCTCAGAAAATGTGGAAAAGAAATGAGAATTTGGATTTTGGTTGGAGTTTACAAAACTAATAAATTAATCATAGACCAATATTGCAAGTATATTTTCAAATAAGGGTAAATTTTTCTATTTAAATCATTTCCTCTCCTCTCTATCCTAATTTTCAAAACATCCAAACAAGCGGAAGGACTAATTACTCCCTTCCTCCTTACTAATTTTAAAAACATCCAAATAAGGTGGAGGATAACAATTACCCTCTACTCTCCTCCCCTCTACTCTCCTCTCTCCCTAAACTTCCAAATAGGCCATTATATTTTCTAGAAGTTTTCATCTGATGAGTTAAGTTTTATCATTATATTTGCCGCTACCACCATGCCAGTAGGCAGTAGCCAAAAAAAAAAAAGGCTCTGGTAAATTCTTATTTAAGCTTGGGTCATTTACGGCTTTGCTGGAAGATTTCGATGAGACGATGACGTTGAGGCGCCCTCCCCTACCACCATGAAGAAGGCGTAGCCAGTAGCCAAAATAATCTGGTGATTTCATGTCATGACATGAAGTCACCATAGCTTGTTCTTTTGGCGGAACCTATGTGAAATTTTGCAGAGCTCTGGTGATTTCATGTCATAACTTGGAGTCGCCACAGCTTGTTATCTTGGTGGAACCGATGAGAAATTTTGAACAGCTCTGGTGATTACATGTAATGACATGGAGTCACTATATATAACTTTTTATTTTGGCGGTACCATGTGAAATTTTGCGCTGGTTTGGTGGGTATTTAGGTTTGGCCCTCGGAGAGTGACGTGGTTAGGACTTTTGCTTTCTCGATGTCAACAACATAGTATCACTGGGCAGATGCATGCCCGATTCTTCAAGAAAGATATATTTTCACGTACACATTTGATTGTTACTTAAATCTATTTGAATATGATTTTTTTTTTCATCAGTTTAACCTTAAATGAGGCTGGGAGCTTAGTGATCAGATCATCAGATTGAAAGTTATAATTTTGAAAGCTGTTTATGGTCTATTGAACAGGTTTGAAATACAAGTTCAATCTCTCTATTCCTATGTTTTTCAATTTTCAAATTTAATTATTACTTGTGTTAGGATTTTAATTGGCCAATATGTGTGTGTGTGTGTGTGTGTGGGTGAGAGAGAGAGAGAGACAATGTATTGCAAGTTCAATTACTGCTCACACATAAATTTTGCATAAGTTCTGCTGAAGCATTTGAGGCAGCCTCCTTGCAAGGAGGTATATCATGCATTATATATATATTTCCCCTTGCTAGAGCATTTCTCAGGCAAGCTTGTAAGATTTTGAAACCCTTGCAAAACTTCTCGAGGAAGTTGCTGGAAATGTCTTATTTCATGTGCCAAATCAGATTGAAGTGAGAGCATTTAATTTCTGCGGAGCTTGAGGAGAGAGTGAGCTGTGGCAACAAAAGAGGAGGTTGGGGATTTTATGTAGGTGTGCTGTGAGAGCTTAAAAGAAGAAAAGCAAAATTGAGAGAGGCTGGGTTTTTGTGGCATGGGGCTGAGGTTGTGAAGCCTAGTATTGAGAAGAGCTTGGTGTTTGGTAGAGAGTTCTTCTCTCCATCGGAACAATAGGCTCGTTATGCTCATTACCAACTTATCGACATTTTTGTAGAGAGCAACAAGAAAAAGTTTCTTGTTTAGCTTCTTGAAAGCCAAATGAAAAATGAAGGAGCTTTTATTGAGTTCCTCCTCTTTTGTCTTAAGCCAAGCGTCCTCTCTCTCTCATATATATATATATAAAATCTTGTGCCTTAGTTTATTTCTGTATCACCATGATAAACCAAGATCGTTAAAAGTACCCATGCCTGTTGCTTCATTGAAAATATACCCCATTTATTAACCCCGCTCATATTTTTTATTAGTCCCATTGTTATGGCTCAAAGGGGATCACTAAAAAAGGATTTCAAAGGTTCTAGAATTACTGTGCCAGGAAGGCAAGCGAGATGATTGTACAGATTTTGTAAGTTTAAGCTATGAAGGTTTTGTAAGTCTTTGAATTTGTAATTGTTTTTCTTTAGTGATTTTCTATCGAAATGGCTTTGTCTCTATAGTGATTTTTCCATTGGAAATATTTTCCTTTGGTTTTCTACTCTGTGACCATTCTCTGTCTAACTATAGTACTGCTTTGGTTTATTGTCTATGATATATATATCTGAGTTATATTTTTATTATAGTGTGTGATTAACTGTATTTATTTGTTTCACATTGTTAATTAATGAGGTGTCTAAACTATTCTATCGAAAAAAAAGTGTAAACTATAAAATCCAATATAGGAATTTTGTTTTCAACTTGGATTAATTTTTGTTTAAAATTTGATTTTTTTCTTCTTCTTTTGTTTTCTATCAGTTTCAACTCAAATGCGATGGTGAATTTAGCAATCATACTGAAGGATTCAATTTTGGAAGTTCTTTATCATCTATTGGCCAGGTTTGGGTTCTTGTATAAACATGTTTACATATGTACGTATATGTGCTTGTATAGCTGATCGAACTTTGGTATCAGCTTCTGGTTCTGGATATGCATAGGAAACTATTTATAAAGCATATTTGGTCTATGATATTTATTACTATGTAATTGTTACTTTTTTTATTTATCTATGGATTCCGACTGTTTCCATTCGAAAAGACAAAAGGCAAAGATGACCAATGATAGAAGTGACTTGTGAATCAAACAAAAAAGTTGTGGGGATGAGATGGAAAAAATGAGGACGAAAGAGATGGGTTTAATTAATTTAATCCCTCTTTTCCTTTGTAACGTAGAGGTTAATGAAATCCATCATTTGAGGTGAATTTCGCTATATTTTGAGGTCATTTATGGACTAAGAATTATTTTGGCCAAATAAATGAGGTACTGCCCGTAGGGGTGGTTGCAGAAAAGAAGTTGTTGTCTAAAAGTCTCTGTTATCCTGTGAGTAATTTTATTGCCATATCAAAAACTATAATTACTGTGATTAGTTATCTATTATTTTTATATAATCTTTTTTTTTTTCATTATTCATAGTTTGTCACAATTGTGACAAAAGTGATTTTTTTTTTTTTTTTTGTGGTATTAGATTTTTTGCAATGGAATTTGTGGGGCTCCTAAGGCTTACTTCAAAGCTAGCAGAATATGAGATGTTATTAGAGATAAAATAGAAAAAGAAAAAAGAAAAAAAAAAAAAAAGGCCGGTGAGTGAGAGAAACTTTGGTTGGAAGAGTTGAAAAATGAGAGGATAAAAAATAGGGAGATGATAGAAGAAATTTAGAGCCCGTTTGGTCACCGATTTTAAACACCAGTGTTCAATGTTTAAACACTGGTGTTAAAAAAAAAAAAAGGTGTTTGGTAAGGTATCTATGTTCAGTGTTGTTTGAACAATATTATTAAAAATCTGGTTTTCAAAGAATGTCTTTTCAAATCACCTAGGACGTATTTTTAAACAACAAACAATGCTTTCTAGTGGCAGTACCGTAAATACCTTCAAACCTATGGGTCCCATTTGATGTGACAAACCTTCTCTCTTCTCTCTTTACCCGTGGGTCCCACCCGTAAAGAAGGAACACTGATGAGAAAAAAAGGGCAACGGTATAAAATGGATTTCTTCACTCTCCTCAAATGAAAAATATTATTTTGTACACAATGTCAGTTTTTTAAAAATCAAACACACACATACCAAACACATATTTTATGTTTTTCAAACACTGAAACATATTATTTAAACTATGGTACCAAACACATTTTTTGTTTTATAAACACTAAAAACACATGTTTTAACAACACTTTTTAACTACAATTTTCATATCATTTTAAACAACGATGTGTGGAATCTACTACCAAATGAGCCTTTAGTTTTCACCCATTTGTATTTGGTTGAGAGGATGGAAAACTTATTTGTTTGGTTGAGAAGAAAAATGAGAGGATGGGAAAATGAAGTTGATATAAATTTACAATTATATCCCCATTAAATAAAACAAAATAGTAACACACTGCATGGACATTTCAATTTTTTTTCTTATAAACAGCACAAACCCCAAAAAAAATGAGCACCAAAAAAAAAAAAAAAAAAGTTAAAACTAGAGTTGGAAAAATAAGAAAAAGAAGGGGGAAAAAAAAAAGCAAGCATTTCCGTCATTTACCCATTAGACTTCCCCCCAGCCAACTTTTCTCCCCATTTTGGAGAGAAAACTTTTTAATGGGCCTCAGAAGAAAACACTTAGTCCCATTATCTCTTTCCCCTCTCCCCCTCCCAATCAAACACCCTCCAAAAAGTTTTCCCTCTTCATTCTCTCTCTCTCTCTCTCTCTCTCTGAAATCCACTCTACCAAACACACCCTTAAAGTCTCCCTACGAAATTCTTGTTTCTATTTCCCATACTAGTTAGCGTCTGTGGCCAACAAGTTGGAAATCGGCGAAATTATAATTTTGGGATTGCTTTCATTTTTTTCCCCAATCAATTTGATTTCTATTATTAAAAAAAAAAAGGCACATTAATAACTTTAAAAATGAAATATCAAAATAAATAAAATATTTGAAAGTGTGGATTAAAAAAAAAATCTCAACTCTTGTTGCACTTTCTTGGCAAATTATGACGGATTATTTGTAACTTTCACATAAATTAGATAAAAGTCTGTGGTTATAGAATTTTTGCTAACTCCTCTGACCCAATCTAAGAGACCATCACTCCTTGAGTTAGATCATAGAAGTGAAACCCTTCCAAGTCAGCAATCAACCAATAATTAGCCACAGATAATGCTAGAGATACAAATTTTTTTACAATAAATTTTACTAACTGTTGATGTGATAAGTAGTCATTGATAAATAAAAAAGTAATGTTAATGATAGACCTAAATAGAAACTAATAAAAAGTTGGTCACATTAATAGATTGTAAAAATATTGTAAAATAGTTTTTTACTGCAATATTACTCATAAGCCACAATACCACACCACCAACATCATCACCACCTTTACCCACTTCTTGTTTTTTATATGCTTAAGTCATTCCACTCATTCTTCGCAAGTATTTCTCTTTCTTTCACACATAACAGATCTCACTAAAAAAGCTTTTCTATTTAATTTCAGCAAACAACCACTACAGTTTTAAGAGTTTGGCTTGACCTTATAAGTTCAATTTTTAGCTTTTTAGTTTTTATCTATAGTTTTTTAAAACTTTTTTTTTTTCTCAAATTTTCTAAGTACAAGTATACTTTAGCACACTTTGATCAAATTTTTCTTTGCAAAAAGCTAGATAAGATGTTTCTAAACGGACACACTCTCTTTCTTTCTCTATCTCTAAGAAAGTCGGAGAATATTTGAAATCCCAAATTGTTTTCCATATTTTCTAAGAAAAATTTACAAACATTCTCATTACCAAAAGAAAAAAAGGTTTATTTCCAAACAAAGTTTGACTGTGAACTTTTTACTTTGAGAGGTAGAGTTTTAACTTATGATGTCCCCTCTTGATGAGTGTCTTTTATTATTAAATAAAGACACCAATTGGTTTTTAGTGTAGGTTTTGATAGAATTCTAGAGATCTCTTATTTGATGACAAGAGACTTTACCAATTGAACTAATTGCAACTAAAACCCACAGTTTGACTATAAACTTTTCTTTTTTTTTTTAGAAAAAAATATTAGCTGAGGGGTTAGGGTCAGGCAAAACTGCAGACCTCAAAGAGGATTTACATTGGACTTATAGATCATTCACCAAGGAAAATTGTTGGTGGCGGGACTTGAACCTAGGCATTTTGAGTGAAGCGTTCGAGCCTTGCCAATTGCACCAACCTAAGTTTGAGACTATAAGCTTATTTGTAGCCTAATGCTACAATTCCCATTTAAAAAATTAGCATAATTACATATTTCGATAATCTGATTATTGGATTGAATGTTTTTTATATTATTAACATATATGTAAAAATTTGTGTCAAAAGGATTTCATTTATTATCCAATCTATTAACTTAATCTTTATGCATAATTTTAGAAAATACAAAACTTGAAATTTAAATGTTTAATTAATAACATAGCTATTAATTTTTATTTTCTAAAAATTTTGCAAACATAGAACATATAAAAAGAAAATGTAATCTAACGAAGGATTTGTCAAAATTCACATCTAATAAAAAGATATTGAGTGAAGTTGTAACTTGTCAAATTTTTCCTTTTTCTTTTATTTGATGTATTTTTTTTTTAATGAAAGTTGAATGGTAAGCTATTATTAGATCATTTGTATTAGTAAAATTTTAAGAAAATAAAAAATCATTAATTATATCATTAATCAAATTTTTGGTCCAAAATTATGTTTAAAAAAAAAATTTGGACAAAGTTTAGTTATAAAATTGGTTGTAGCCTTAGGCTAGAAACTCACTCAATAAAATAAATATTACTGTATATTTTGAAAATCTAACCGTTGAATTGCATGTTCTTTATGCTCTTAATACATATGTCAAATTTTATGTCAATCGGATATTATTTACTATATAATCTATAAAACTATATTTTATACATAATTTTAAATTACAAAAACTTGCAATTTAAAAATGTATTGATGACATAACTATTGATCTTTATTTTTCTTGAAATTTTGCAAACATGGAGGGTATAAGAAGAAGATATAATCCAATGGTAGATTTATCAAAATTCACCTTCAATAAAAAGATATTGAGTGAGTTTATAGTCTAAGGTTACAACTGATTTTGTAGCTAAATTTGTCCAAAATTTATTGACCAAGGGTAAACATCTTATTTGAGGGAAAATTTGAGGTGTTGATGTTAAAATATAGTAAAAAGAGTTTGGAAGCAATTTCTCTTTGGAGAAACCTTGTCCTTACCAAAATGGGTTTGCGATCAAAGCCTAAAAACTTCTCCACTCTCTTCTCTCACAATCCTTATCTACCTCCTTCGCTCTCCCTTTATGGATATGGTTATTAGTCATGTACCACTTAAGTTTCCGACAAGGAGACTTGTACTTCCTTTGTTTCAAGCAAGTTTGCCATGGGTGTCAACCGTCAAATTCTAATAATATTTGATGGGTATGGCTTCGGTAGCAAATAGAAGCGTTGTGAGCAGCTTCGTTGCTGTGAAATTGGTGTCAACCATTTTGTTGTTTGAGGTCTGGGATGCCATAAAATGGCATGTTAGCTCTATTCCTTTGTGATGATGACGAAAAAACCACCAGTTAGTCACATGGTCCTCGCACGTTCGAAACAACACCTACACAACACAAAAAGAGATGACCTAATAGAGAGCACCAGTGTGGTGCTGGCCGAATACCCTCCGAATGTCAAGTTAGAATTTTACATAACTCTAGAATGCTAAAACTGGGATGAATTATGCGTACCTTGATTTGTGAGGGTTTTGAGATATTTATAGCAGTGTAGGGTTGACATCGTGCCTTGGCCAAGATGTTCTTTCCTTCTAGGAGAGTACCACCTCTTGGATATTCTATATTTCCTAGAGATCTTTTCCTTCTAAGGAAGACCATCATTAATGGCGTATATTACGGAATCCTTCTCAATTAGAGTTTTGCTGGTATTGGGACTCTTAGAGCTACTCGTGAGACGCAAGTTATTTCCATTCTTGAGTCCTTGGAGATTAGGCAAACCAGATGAATGCCACGTGGCTTTTATACCCGTCCACTAGGTATCCGTACACATGAGACCCGTCCTTTACCACCTACCGGCCTAATGCCGTCCGGTTCGTTCATACATGTCCGTCACTTACTTTTTACCCTCTTCACTTTGTTTGTTTGTTTGTTTTTTTTTTTTTTTTTTTAATTTATTCTTACTTGGATGATTGGATCAATTTTTATTTAATAATTAATTTTTTTGTCTTCTGTTTTCTTCAAGTTTTAGCTTAAAAGCAGCTTTGGACTTAGCCGTCAGATTGAAGGATTCAATTTTGGAAGCTATTTATAACCGAGCGAATAGGTTTGGGTTCTAGCTTTAAGCTCTCTCTTCCTTCGTTTTCAATTTTGCAAATTTGATTGTTACTTGGATCAATTCTTGTTTCATAATAATTGATTTATTGCCCTTTTTTTTTTTCTCTAACAGTTTCAACTTTAATTCCGCTTTTAATTTTGTGATCAAATTGAAGGTTTCAATTTTGGTAGCTCTTTTATCACCTATCAAACAAATTTAGGTTCTTGTATAAATATGTTTGTATATGTGCCTGTAAAGCTCATTGTGCTTAGGGGTTAGCTTCAGTTCTGGATATGCATAATTTTGGATTATTTGGAAGGGTTAGTTAAACATCTTTAGGTCTATGATATTTATTAATGCGTAATTTTTAAACTTATTGGTTTGGTTGAAGATGGAAGGCATGTTTATCTTTAGAGGCTATGAATAATTGAATCTTTCTTTTTTGGGCTATGCATTTTCATTTTGCATTTGTTTTATATGAATTGGGTTTCTTAATTATTGCTCAGTTCATGGTATGTTTTACTTATAGAGTCGCTTTTCTTTAGGGGTTTGATGCAGCCATAGAAGATGAGTTTTTTATTACTTCAAAATTCAAAATAAGTTGTAGCCAAGTAGCTTAGTTCTCTCCTTTTTTGTAATTAATTTTCTTCTTTGTTCTTTCTCTCTTCTTTGTAATTTCTGGTCTACTTTGTGCTTTTCATGCATAAAGTAGCTTTTTGAATATACATTTTTCTTACTTATCCAAAAAAAAGAAGTAATTTTGCCCACTACCAAACTTTGTGTGGGAACAAGCGTATGAGCTAAATTCTGGTGTCAATTCTGAGCACTGTTAATATCTATCTTTTTCTTCTTCTATACAACCCCAAGTTAAGCCCTAACTCTCACCTATGAAAACCATAAAACCCCACATAATTTCTTTATCAAATAGTCATAACTTCCCCTTTCAAGGGGAAGGAAGGGGGTATGTGTTGTTTTGCTTGGTTGTTTTTGTGCTCTTTGAAGATTTAAGAAAAGAGTTGCCCATTCTCATTGTTGGGGCATATTCTGATTAGTATAAAAATTAGCAGGAAGGAAAGGGGAGAAACTATTTTTCTATACTGGCATGGTTGTATGTTTTTTTTTTTTTTTTTTTTTTAAAGTTTTTCAAGCTTCTTTGATATTTAAGGCCAATGATAGATGAGATTTGTGCAATGCTTGGTGTGATTGTTGGTTTAAGATAGTCAATGCTTGAGATTTTGACTAGAGTTTATGCCCCTGATGTTGAACTCCTAGATTTTGTTTTTAATGGGGAGGAGGGGGGATCAGATGCTGAATTATTGAAAATTGGCTAAGTTGATTTATTTGTTTGATTGAATGGTGTTTGTGACAAATATTTTCTTAAGAATTGACATTTATTTGTATCTTATACATTACAATTATATGTTAATTATGACTATTTTCACTAAAAAATTATGTTACTTTAGATTATGCAACCATAAATGGAAATAGCATTTATTTGTTTTTTCTTTGATTAATGTAACTTTTGCTTCTATTTTTTCACCCACTAATGGAAATAAATTCAAATACTTCTGACCACATAAATGATCCAAAACAAGGGATTAAAAACCCATGAATTGCAAAATAATGATTTCCAAATCCCTTGATTGATTTGAAATCCAAATCCTAAATCTAAATACATGTTCCCAAATGCAGCCCAAGGGTTGGGCTCCTTTAAGATTTTTATGTTAGCAAGGCCTGGTTGTGTTATTAAATTATCATATATCCATGATGTCAGCCTTCACTAAACTTAGCCTAGAAAGCCCAAGCTCTAGGTTTGTGTGTCTTTTAACCATAGGAGGTTCATCACTTCTAATACGATTTACTTTGAATGCCAAAAGTCTTGTAGTTTAGTGGCATTGATTGGTCTCCTTTATGAGGAAAACCATAGTTCAAATCTGCCTCCATACATTTTCTTTAGTTTCTTTCAAATATACTTGCAATTTTCAATGGAAATCTCTACTTCTGAATCAGAAGTTCTGATCTTCCTTTTGCTTTCAAGATTCTCACAATCAAGAAAATTTTTGTTTATGCTTTCTTCAGATTGCCCTTTATGACAGCAATGTTCTATGAAGTAATTTTAGTAGAGGTATTTTTGGGGTAATTACAAGGAACCCACTTGAGATTAGGCCTATTTTCTCCTTTCCTACCCATGGTTTAGAAGTTATAGCACTTTGCCCAACTATGATTAGCTCGTTAGGCTTCGGTAAGCTACCTATCCATTCGCCATTAGGAAAGCAGTTTTTAGAGGAAAAAACACATAAAGCAAAAAAAAAAAAAAAAAGGGTTAGAAATTTTTACAAAAGTGGATGAAAATTACAAATGAGGATCCCTAATTAGTTTGTTAAGGATCCCTAGCCAATTCCAAAGTTTTGGGTCTGAAGCTTTGTTGTTGTTTTTTAGATTTCAACATCAACACTAATTCATGGATGAGGAATAGTAAGTCTTGTATTAGACCTATGGCTTATTGAATAACTTCAATCATTACAAAATCAAAACTGCAGTCACATATACATATAAATACTGAATTTTATGAATTCTTGATGAGACAAATTGTTAAAGATTAATTCTTGTAGTAAGGGTGAATGAAATAATATTGTTAGTGGCTTCTTCATCTCTTCACATGGAATTGCACTCATTGAGGTAAGTTTCGGAGAGAAACCTAATAAAGCTGAAGGGATTTTTTCATTTTTATTTTTTTGAAAGTTAAGTGGATTCTGATTTTCTTATGTTTGGGCAAAAAAGTAATATTAAAGTTGAAGGGTTTCTTGTTTGTGTATGTGCCAGTGATGAAGCACTATCTTTCATTGAAGCATTTCACTCGCTGCTTGGTGAACTCGCCATGTTTCCAACTGCATTAATTGGTTTACACTTTCAAGTCTTGGGCGTCTCCCCACTCCATACACATTTTGCTATCATCGTGCTATTCTTCATGACTACAATCATCCATCACATTGCATATATGGGAATAAAACTACAACCTCAAGATGTTGGATACCTTCCCATATTGAGGTTCATTTGTCTGGTTTCTGGAATTATTGCTATTGAGCTACTCTTTGCAATAATCATCTCTCCCTTTTGGCTACTCATGGTTAATTTATGCCCAATCCTGATCCTAGGGGTGCATCATTTGTACCAACTAATTTATCTGTGTGTTTACTACACAACTAATTTAGTACTCGATGCAGTATGTAGCTTGTTTAAAAAGATTTGTCAATTAGTTGATCAGATTTATGATTGGGCCCAACAGAAATTCTAGCAAGCAGCTTCTCAAGCATTTTCTTAAAGGGAACAGGAAGGCCATGGTACGTATTCAGATGGAAGAAATTGTTTCAATGACATGTTATTGTTAATTAGACATAAAGTAAGCAAAATTTTCACTTATGCAATTTTCTGTTTGTGGAAGTTTGAATTTATTTACATTTTATTTAAAGTAAGGTTAATTATACTATATTTAGCATATGTTTTTATACTTTACTAAAGATCTCATGTCCAACTGCTTAGATAATAAAATTTGCAATGCAATTTTGCAAATTTTCAACAACTCAACTTTTAAGGTTGAAAGGTTATATGGAATGTGAGATTTCTATTTTATCTTATTTTTGTGACAATGCCAAAATTCAGTAGTAAGAGAAACAAAACCAAACAGAAGCCAAAATTAGGACACCGAATCTCACCCAACCATGGCAGCCATATGAAAATACTGCAAATTGACAAAATAGTTGCCAAAGCATAGAACAAAAAACATGAATATGCATTCATGGTGCCACTTTAGCCAAATTGATTGTGTTTCTCAAGAATAGGGATGTCAATGGGCGGGTTTGGTAGATTTTGGATTAGGTCCTAAATAAGTCGGGTATATAATTACCCATTAACTTATTTATTACCTGTTTAAATTTATATTATTTACCCATTATCCACCAAATCCATTTAATAATCCAACCCATTCATTTAACCCATTAAAATCAAAGACTTGGAATTTCATATCTATCTCTAGGAAATCCATTTGTTTCTTTTTGTTCCCGCTCCATCTAGCATCAAAATGACTTTGCCTCTACACCACTAGCCAATTCTAGATCCAATTTTTGCTAACACCAGCATTGCACTGTGACTGCATATCCCTACCACATTTATCGTGATTCTCTAGTATTTTTGATTAAATAATGTTTGAAATACATTTAATCCAAAGGCCTTTAAAACACTTATTTGAGAGGGCATACAATCTTCTGCAATTGATTAGTGTTTAGGCGTTGCATGTCTCTCAACAGTCAATACAGACTTCCAACAGTGGGCGGCTACGCAATGCGTCCAGGTAGGTCACAACATCACCACCCTGACTTGAATGAAAAAAAAAAAAAAAAAAATAATATATAATTATATATATATATATATATATATATATATAATAAACTTTAAAATTTTATGATTTTTTTTTATCTTGAAAAAAATTGTGACCACCCTAAAATTTTTTAGGCCCAACATAATTAAATTTTGGACAAAGTTTAATAGTAACTTGATTGTAATCTTATAGGCTGAGGTTACAACTCAACTCAAATTTTTTTTTTATTGGATATGAATTTTAATAATCTACTATTGGATTACATTTTTCTTCTTATATCCCCATATTTGCAAAATTTCAAAATATCAAAGATTAATAACTATGTCATCAATTAAATAGTAAATAATATTCGATTGACATGAAATTTGACGTGTTTTAAGAACATAAAGAGCATGCAATTTAATGATTAGATTTTTAATATACGTAGCCATGCATATTAATTTGTTTAGTGAAAGTTGTAGACTTAAATTATTTAGGCTACAACTAAGTTTGTAGCCAAACTTTGATCCCCTTAACAATATATTAGGTCTTTACAAACAAAAGGAAAAGACCTAAATTTTTTTTCATGTAACTAAAATTTTGAAATGGCAGCATCGACAATGAGACTATCAAGCAACGATTTCAAAATAAGAAAATTTGTAAAAGGGAATTGTAAAACTTTATATATATATATTGGCCAATATATGAAATTCTCTTTTATTAGATTTTATATAATTTAAGTTTCTATCTCTTTAGAAAAAATTTCTTGAGCTAACACTATTTTGGAGGAAACTCAGATAAGAACATTGATGAATTTGTAGCTAAGTTGGTGAAGGGAGGGGGAAGAAAGCTTGATTTTGGATGACACTTGATCAACAAAATTAACTCCTTTGGATGATAATATGTGATTCAATAGCTGGAAAGAGACTTGAAACCTGAAAAGGCTAGACTGAGTACAACACATACCCTTTTCAGGGTGTATTTTGATCTTTCAATGTTTTATAAGAATAGTAGCAAGTATTCAACAAGAACGTGGCTATGCATTGCAATCTTTTCATCTGAGCAAATTAATCTATACTTTTATTTTTCAGGAACATCACTTTAACCATGCAAAACATCTAATTTAAGTTGAGATGCTGCTACATTTTTATAAAAAAATTTATGTGCCCAACCAATATCAATTTCGTAGTGGAGGGCTTGCATTGCAGCAAATAATTCTGCTGATGTAGGATTCATAGTCAGTCCCCCTCTGCTTGCCTTTGCTGCCATTGGTTCACCTCGAAAATTCCGTATCACTATGCCAACGCCAATGTACCGCTACCGCTAAAACATGACCCATCAAAATTGACTCTGTAGATATCCTCGCCGGGTTCACTCCATTGAACTCTAGCCAACTGTCATGAAATATTTAAGCCCAAATCAGATTCAATCTTAGTTTACTTAAAAAAAGAAGAAGGAATTATTCAATATCACACCCAATCCATCATGGTTATGAATTTTAGTCCCAACTCACTTCTCCGGCCCAAATGAATCTAACCGATTGCAGCAGCCAGTCCATAGCACACCTTGGGATATATATAATGTTTCTATGTTAACCAAAAACAAAAAACAAAACGATCCACTATTCCTTATAAAAAAAAAAAGATCCACCACTTGGGGTATATATAATGTTTTCTTTTTAGGTCAAATATATTGAATTGCAAATGTTAAAAGAGTTTCCCAAGTAATCTCGTAAACTATCAAGTTATTATAAAAAAATTAAAAAAAAAAAAAAAATCTTTTGAAATTTGAAGTTTGAAATGCACACTTGTTATTTGGGTTTTGGACAAATAATATTGTGTATTTATAATTTTTAAAACTAACGGTAAAAATATTTTGGAGAATAGCCTCTCTTTGAAAATCAAAACATGATTTTAATTATTGAAATTTCAAATTTTTGCTTTGAAATAATGTTTCCAAAACATAATTTTAATGAAAAATGTGTTTGCTCTAAAATTGTGTTTTCAAAACATGATTTCAATATAAAATTTGAAATTTCGTTGTTTAAAATTGTAGGAAGGGGAATGATTTTCTAAGGATCTCTCAGAGGCCAAGCTCCCACAATGTCCTTCGTCCAACCCATGCTCATTCGTCCAACATCTCCTATACCCGACATGCTAATGATGGATATGCCCACCCATGAACACCATTCGCCTGATAGAAGCCTCTCCTCCAACCAACAATGTCACTTGTCCGACATGCGACCTCATCCGTCCAACCCCCAGGACAATCACCTTCCATGGCTCCACTACTGGTGTATTCATGGAAATTCTTGGGTATGAACCCACATTCTCCAATTATTGGCATGAACCCTAAGAATCTTGCTACCATTAACTCCACTCCGTCCATCATGCCTCTCATAAAGAAAATGGCGAAGATCATGGAAGAGACTAGTCACTAATCAGCCCAAGGCTAACCCTCTTCATTCTGGGGTATGAGTGAAAAAATATAACCCTTCCATTATCAGAATTTTTTTGGGTTCTTGTAAGTTTATGACTTAGGCATTGAAAAGTCTTTAGTTGACATCACATTTCTACTCTCTTAGAGTGTGTTCTTTGCATCATTGTCGAGTTTTGAATAAAGACTATTCTCCTAAATAATTTGACCACAACTTTGTTTTTAATAATTAATAATAATATAATATTAATTTTTGAAGGAAAAAAAAAAAAAAAAACTCCTTTTTATCTGACTTCACACATACCAATCCGCTTTGAACATTTTAAAAAAAAAAAAAATTTAAGAGTTGGGCAAGTAAAGTTGAATCATAGATGTATTTTTTTTTTTTTTAAAAAAATCAAAAGGTGCTGACCAATCAAACTACAAAATTATTAGTGATCCTATTTCTCTAAGTAATCAAATTTTTCTACATCCACTTGGACCAAATAACTCAACACTTTTTACCATAATTTCATCCTTGATTTGTTAGAGATATTATTTTTCTATAATAGTGAGACTCCATTTCCGCTGCCAAATTAACTTGTGTGGCTCAAAGTTCTATAAAAATTTCTCTTTAAAAAGAAGAAGAAATTCTATTTTAAAAAAATTTGTGTTGTTGAAGGGGCAAATAATTTTATAAAAATATCTTCTTATATATTACTTAAAAGTGAACTTCGCAGAAGTATTTTGTGGCACAAATTGCGTTAGGAAAGCCCTTTGGGTCCAATAGGATGTAGGATCCGCTATGGAGTCCGTTTAATTTTCGCATTACACAAAAGTCGTAAAGTCTCATCTTATAACATCCATTTTGAGGTCAGCAGTAGACTAAAAATGTCAATGATGAAAAGGAACTACTTCCTTTTAATAATTAAAAAAAAAACTACTTCTTTTTGTTCCCCAAGTAAAACGACAGTAAAGATTGGGGTTGAGGCTAGATCCGTTTAAGTTCATGTCGCTATTTTTTTCTTGTTTTTTTTTTTTTTTTTTTTTTTTTTTGGTGTGTTTTTGAATAATTCATTCCTAGTCTGTTTAGATTGAGGGATAAGAGAGGGAGTATAATAGAGTTGGTTGGAAATTATTTTTCTTTTCCGTTTGTCTTATTCGCAATGAATTTTGATAGAATGTTTTTTTTTTCAATTGGAACAATTTTTTTGCTTTTTTTTTAGTTACCCATCAAAATTTCTTCTTTTGTTTATTAAAACAAATATAGATAAAGAAGATATGGGGTCTTAACACAAGAAATAATATTGGGTGTTCACAGTGACTTCCGATACTCATTTTTCATATTCATGTTAAATTCCATAACAAAGAATTAATTAATAGGATTTATTGTTATGTGAGAGGAGGGGGCATGATTTCAACGTGCGCTACAAACACCAAATAATTACTCCTAACATAAAAGCACACAACAAATTTAGTACGAACTAAACTTCTTCTTCTTCTTCTTCTTTTAAGATTCTTTTTTATTTATTTATAGATACTATAGAATTTCAATCCATGGTGTTTACTCTATGATATACCAATTGAATTTTTATGCACGCGGGTTTGAATTCTAGATCTCTTATTCGACTACAATAAACTTTATTAGTTATGTCAAATTATAAAGTAATAAATATTATTAACTTAGAAAAAGAGATACTAAATTATAATAATAAATTACAAGAAATATAACCCCTAGTATGTACTAGTAATTAAAATTAGGTTAAGTTTCAACCACAATAGGATACGTACTTGTATCATATTAGGTCCAATGTATTAATGCATTGGATCTTAGCCGTATCTATAAAAATCATTATATATATAAATTAGGCAAAATATCTTTATGATCCCTCTATTTTGGCTTATTTTCATTTGGTCTTTCTATTTTGAAAACTTTTAATTTGGTCCCTAAGTTTTTCAACAAATTTTCATTTTGGTCTTTGCAGTCATTTCAATAATAGAAATTGCTTATATGGTTTATGGTTTGCACAACTCACACACTTAAAGACAATGTAGCTTATAAAATAATAAATAAATAAAGAAATTGACATTAAAAAAACCACATCATCATTTGAATGAATAAAAATTTCCATGCAAAAAAAATCATAATTTTAAAGACTAAAAAATGAGGGAGAAAAAAAAAAACTCTCAATCTTCTCAACGGGTATTCGCATAAGCTTGTCCAAAATTTTGTTTATTTTAGTATAAAAACCTACTTTTTCTATCTTATAACACAATCACTTTTCAAAAACACTCACATTAAATTATCTATTTTACACTAAATTTCATTAAAATATTATTTGTTTATCAATTTTTTTAATTACTCTCCCAAATCATCTATGTTTATATAAGTAAAAAAAGTATTAAAAAATATATTTGCACATGAAATAGTAATCGTGTATATTTACATGAATACTGTAGTAACAATCTAAATTTACAAAAGTTTACATGGATTAATGTAGGTGATTTTTGGAGTTAAATATGCAAAATTTTACCCTTTATATTATGATATATTGACTGATGTGAGTACTCTTAGCTCCATTTTTGCTTTGACCCTATTAGTGCGCTTGAAGCAAAACAATTTTTTTTAAGAGTAGTATTCTAACTATATTGAAACTTTGATAATAAAATTTCTTTTGAAGAAAAAATATTTTAATGCTTTACTAAATTATACTATTTTTTGAATTGGTTAAAAAATATTACTAAATAATACTCTGCCCCTTAAGCTCAAATCAAGGCTCCCTATTTCCCTCAGCACAACATGCGGGAGGTGGTATTTAGGATCCGTTTGGTTGAAGTGAAAAGTATGGGATGAAAAATAAGAGAGAAAATTAAAAATGGGTGTTTTTTTTTTTTTTGAGAAAAAATGGGTGCATGTGTTTGATTTGGAGAAGAGAGGGGGGAGAAAATGGTGGGGCTTAGTTTTCTTTTCGGGCCCACAAAAATTCAATCCCCCTAAAATGGAGAGAGAGAGAGAGAGAGAGAGAGGGTTAATGGAATTACCCATCTACCTCCAATCCTCCCCCACAACAATGTAACATTGATTTCTCTTTTTTTATTCTTTATTCTTTTGCCATTTTAACTTATACGTTTGGTTTTCTTTTTAACTCAATTTGTTTTTTTTTTTTTTTTTTCCTTTCTAATAAGATATTTTGTTTAAAAAGATTATATACTAGGGACATTTGCGTAAATTTGTACAATTTATATTTTCTATCATTTTCCATCTCTCAAATTTCCATCCTCTCAACCAAACATATATGAGAGGAAAATAAATTTTTTCTATCCTTCCATTTTTCAATCCTTTTTCCATTTTTTATTCTCTCACTTTTCCACCCTTTCAACTAAACGGATTCTTAGTTTTCCTCTTAGTTATGTAAGTGACGTGGAATATAACGACACAAACAAAATATGGGTGATGAGTCATATGACTAGGCGTGTGTAACATGCTTACTTCCTTTGCACTTAACAACAAGAACATTCACAAAGATAGAAAGGGGGCACCTTTATGAAAAGAGACTCAAATGTATATACGAGGGACTAAAATAATAATAATATAATATAAACTTAAAGGATCAAAATGAAAACCACCATAAATTTGTAGGCTCAAATTTGGATATTCGATTTTACATGAATAGGTATCTCATTATATTCTTTGCCTATCATCTAGTAGTAACATATGATGATATCAACATATAAATAGATCCACTTTCCCTCTCTCTTGTGTATGTGTTTGTTTCTAAAGAAAAAGAACATATAAATAGATGCCAAATCAGCGTTGAATATCCTGAATTCAGTTACTAATTCCATTGATTTGTCTTACCCATGTAGTACTTTAATCTCTTATTGCAGATTATTGTTGTAGCTTTTTCAGCCAAAGGCAGAGAACAGTAATAGGGAATTTTTTGAGTTGTAATCAGACCAATCATTGGCTGCATTGGCTTAGTAACCTTCATAGTCGTCGGTTCCTGCATTCTTAAACACCCTGAAAATGCTATGAGCCTATGAACTGTTTGAAAATGGTTGAAGTAGTTGAATTGGAGGATCAATATGACAATATGACTATAGACCCTTCTACTTGTATTGTAATTTGCAAGTCATTTTTTATCTTTTTTGCTGAATTTGTAATTCAATTATTAACGGATGCATGGGGTGTTATAGATTTACAGTTTCCCTAGATTCTCATGTTAACTGTCTTTTTATTATAATTTATAAATTCCCTTCTCAATAAAAATAAAAAATAAAAATAAAAATCTCGCTCATTGTGTTTTGGCACACAAAATGTTTTACTTATAAAACGCCCTTGCAGCAAACTGTACAATTATAAATGACATAAACGATTTCCTGTCATGTCAAACACAAACACACTTACACACAAGCATATTAGATAACAATGTTATACAAATACCAAAAGCAAGGAATTCCCACCAAACAGAACCGTATCAGACCTGCACTAGGAAAAAGCTGAATACGAAAACGGTGAGCAAGACAACATAAATAGCCCAAGTGAGAAACTTGAGGCAAAGCGGCATGGAAATCGTTATTGCAAGGAAGAACGCAGTAGTGACAAAGAAGACCGCAACTTCATCTACTACTTGAGCTGAGACGGGGTACTTGGAGCTAATAAGTTTGGCCACAAACAGAGCAGAGAAAGTGAGTACCACAGTGAGAGAAAGCAAATGGAAAGATAAAGGAAGCTGGGACGACGGAGTTTTCGTATACTGAAGTGCGATTTGAAGGGCTGATGTGAAACAAAACCCCATGATTATTTCCTGCCATTGTGGGTTTCGCGGTTCTATGTTTTGGTTAGCAACAACTGTAGTTACTGGTGGTGCTTCCGGGTCTGTGGTTTGTGAAGGTTGTGGCTCTGTTGGTGGTGTATGTGACGATGGAGGTACGAGCTGGGACATAGATGATAGAAAGAAGAAATTCTCTGAAACGAAGGGAAATGTCCATGTTGATATGTATTTAGATTTAGTGATTTACAACTCATGCAAAAGCATGACATATTTATAGAGAAGAAGGAAAGAGAACTGTATATGATTCTTATTAAAGCATGCCTGTAAGGACAGTGGGTTGTTTAGAGAGAGACCATCGGGTTGAAAGTCGGATCTTCTTCCATCTACTACGTTGTATTTAGATCCGATTATTATTATTATTTTTAATTTTTTTTTAAGTTGAAACCGAAGTTAAAACAGTTTAAAGTTAAAGGATTTAAAAATCGAATATTTTTTTCTTTAAATTTAATATAATTTTAAAACAGTTCTAGGCTTAGTGTTCGGTTGAAATTTACCTTGTTCAATAATTAATCAATCTAAGTTGATTAATTAATTCAATTATGTGAAAGGCACAATCACATCCAAAACTAAATTTCATGTAGCGGAAAGTAAATTTCAACCACCATCTTGAACAATTTATTATGAAATTGAAGTTACAAGTACAAGGAATATAAATCAATCCTAATTAAGCTAGTATAACTTATTGAACTATCCAAGTAAAACTCTAACCCAGTTGGACTACTCTTCACATGAATCTTCTCGGTGCACATATACTCAATCTGAACTAACTTCACACAATCACTCTTTGATTGTTTGAAATCAAAGGGTATAGTAATCTTGATTGTAAAATTATGGACTTTTTAGTTCTAAAAACTTAGTTTGGTGCAAAACCTAAGATGCACAAGGTCGCTTGGTTCTCCAGTGTAATTAAAGTGCTCTAGATTTGAAACTACTATCTATGATGTTGCAGAAGGAGTTCTCCTTGATCTCTCTTGATAGTGGTTCTTAAAAGTAGCTGTTAAGTAGTCTTGGAGTCCTTGTGCACAAATTCCAAGGATGCCACATGATCAAATGAATAGAATTAAAATTATTTTTTCTCGTGTCTTAATCGATCGAACCAAACACTTTCCCCCACATATTATTGAGCTTTGAGTTCATGTCTTTGCTTTGAGACATTTCCTTCCTTTTTAACTTAGGAATCCTTAGTTAATTAGGAAATAAAATAAATTAGACATATGTGAACGATTATCTTATAAATTAATGGTTGGCGATGACTCCTAAAAATGGAAAAATAAACAAAAAGACTCACTCACACACATAATACCCAAGTGTTTATACAAGTCACTATTGGGATTAATTTGTGCCCTAAAATCCAATTTGTACATTCTTTAATTAATAAAAGTGTTTTATTATTAGAGAATATATGATCATTAGACATTACTTGTATTCATGATATGTATTGTATAAGATTTTGGTATGAGAATGAGATTCGCATACAGAAAATCTAAATTACAATTATTTGTAAACTCATAAATCTTAATTCGTAATTGCTGATGAAATTGAGTATTTCATCTGATAAGATTATATCATTTTAATCATGATGATTTGTTTTGTCATGGAAGTGAAGACTTTTGATTGAGATGTTGGTGTATTTGAAATATACAGAACTAGATTGATGTGAGTCTATCTTCTCTATACTATTGTCACTTGAATAGACGATGTCATAACTTTTAAACTCATCAATTCTCAATTTCAATAAGAATTGACACCTCTCCATGTACAAAGTGTTTGGGGGTCTAGGAGGGAAAGGGTTCAAGGTGTGGGGTTAGCAGCATGCTGTAATTATTTCTCAAAAAAAAAAAATGTGAACTCAAATGTGAATGATTTCACAATAAATTTTGACTTTATTTCACTATAGATATTTCATGAAGGGGATTAAATGCAATACTAAGTAGTCAAGAGATACATTGTATAAATAAATAATATTAAAACCTAAAGTGAAGTTATATTTTTGTAGTGGAAAAATGTAATTAATGATAACCTTAAGCTAGTTATGAGATAAATGGAGCCCAACATGCCTCAAAAATGGGTTTGAGTTCCCTACTAACAGCGTGTTGTGGCTCCCTATATTTCAATTACAGGCCGTTCACCTACTTCATTAGCAATTGAGATGTGGGATCTTACTCGGGAGTATTCAAAGTGTTACTATAGTCACACTTAAATGGGGAAGCTATACTGGTTCCACCAAAAATTCCCCCACCCCTATTGTAACTATTGAATTATTAAACAAAAATTGAATTTGAATAATACTACAAACGCAATAATGTTCATGATAATTGAATTAATAGTGCCATAAACTTCATCATCTACTATTAATAACTTATCAACTATGCGAGAATTTTATAAAATAATTTTTTTTTTTTTAAAAACCCTCCACAAGGGTGAAATAGTTTTTGTGGTAGCAAAGTTATTGTTGAAACTTAGATAGAGGAGAACAATATAAACATAGTTTTTTTTTTTTTTGGGTTGAACAGTATAACCATAGTTGTCAAAATGTGAATCATGAACTATATTGTAATTTATTTTTTCATTTTTATATATCGTGTATCGTAAAATATATAGACACTGTATAAAATTGATGAAAAAATTATAAATATACATATATAAATGATATATGTATTATAAAATTCGAATATATGCAACTAATGACTATTTTAATTATCACTTAAACTATAATATTTGACAAAACTAACCAAACAAATCAACCAAAAGTGTATTTATAATATTCATATTCAAATTTATCAAATGTAAAAATGTTAATATGTACCATAATATAAAGTCAAAATAGACTTTTAATTATATCAAAATTGACTTTTAATTACTTTTAATTATATTTATCATTTACCATCGCATACCTTTGGTGCGATGGTTACTTCACAAGTATAAGTACTTGTGGGGTGTGGGGAGCAAGGGTCAGGGTTCAAGTTTCTAGGAGGGAGCTTCATACACATATACAATTAGATTAGGCTAGAGTAGAATTCTATCTTGTATAAAAAAAAAATTATATTTATCATTTGTAATCTTGTGGGAATATATAATTGATATACTTGAGAAGGAATGAGAGACCATTCAGAGAGAGAGAGAGAGAGAGGCATGGGGGATATTGGAGAGCTAATATAAAGAAAAATACAAAAGTGGGCAAATATGTGATCTAAAATTTAATGGGGAAAAAAAATTATGTTAGGTTTTGTTTTGGGCTAAACTGTTAAAGTATTAGTAGCCCAATAATTTTATTTAAAAAACAAGTAGAAAAGCATTTGGGTTCAGGTTATGGTCCAAATTTTTAGTAAAAACTATATGTCTATGTATCATTGTATAGGGTTTGGCTTACCTCCAGTACTATTTTAAAAAGAATTTTCTTTTACTTTAATGAAAGACTGTCACATTACCCACTAACTAAATAAAAAGTGGGGATTGAAACCTACTACTACTTACTATTGTGTATTTCAAACAAAAGGACATATCCAGTGAAAAAAATACTAGAAGTAAGCCAAACTCCATTGCATGTGTATAGTATACGCATTTCTTTGCACTCTTACCATATGTATCGACTACAATAATGACAACTATGAATATAACCATTAACTAGTGTTGCAAACGAGCCGAATTTTGTTGAGTAGTGAATGTTTAAACTTGACCCAAGAACAACAATAGAATATTTAAGCTTCGCTTGAGCTTGAATCGAGCTTACAAATAATATTCAAGCCTGAGCTCGCAATAAAGTACAAAAGCTTGAGCTTGGCTTAATTAAGCCAAGCTCTAGCTCAATATCATGTGTTTGAGCTTGAGATCTAACACAAGTATATTATCAAGCCTATATCAAGGTTATTATCTAGCCTATTTGATTTGGATGAGTAGTTCAACTTCTAATTAATTAAAATTTTAGAAAGGTATACGTTTATTTGTCAAGCTCATATCAATTTTATTACCTAACTCATGAAATAGCATATGCTCAACTTGTTTTGTATGAGCTTGTTTATGAACAATATTTTTATTTAAACTCAGCTCCTTTATTAAACAAGCCTAAAACAAAAACTTAACTTTGACTTGTTCATAAACAAATAAGCATGAACAAATTTTATCATGGCAAGCTCAAGTTATTTATCAATAGCTTACTTCATTTAAAGTTCTACCGCACAAAGTTTTCGTGAGGACTAATCTTGGTTCCACAACTCGCTCATGTAATGAGTTGTGATTGGTGGAAATGTGTCTCGCCATCACCCCTTCACCAATTACAACTCGCTACATGGGCGAGTTGTGTCACAAGTTGTGGCACCAACAGGGGGCGGAGCTGTGTTGAAGGGTAATTTTGAAAATTTTTAAAAAATATATAATTTGATAAGGAATAATTCAGCCCATCTCAAGTCGTCCACACAGGTCGTCCATGACCCACCTATCAATGAGAATACCCTCAGGAGCTTGCCTACTAGTACCTCGTCCTGGGAAGAGGAGTTTAGGACGAGGTAAACACCACCAGTGATACACTCGTCCAGATCGCCAACATCCTCGTCTTGAGGATGTTCACTCGTTAGACGAGACAGCCCTGCGCATGTAACAAAGCACATCCAACTGAGGAACTCCAGGACGAGGGTATCACACTTAGGAAAATCTCCAAATAAGGTATGACAGTCCCTTATCCCACGGGTAACCGCCAGGTATCCGTTGCGAAACAAGAGCATAACTTCCAAACGGTTATGCCGGATACGTTTGAGTTCTATCTCTCCTTGAAGCCAGGAGAAATTCAAATTTTAGTAACCGCCTATGAGAACGCTATATAAAGGCTGCTTCAGACAAACCCAAGGTATGTGGAATTTTTACTCCAAAAAAGTTGGAACTCATAATATGGAGAGGAAAACTAACTTACCATCGGAGGGTTTTCGGCCGGCAACCCCGGTCGCCTTTGATTTGCTTTTCTTTCTTTGTTCAGGCTGCCGAAAGAACCAGTAGTCCTTTCAAGTCCAACCAGTGGTCCTTTCAAGTCCGAAGCATCCAGTCTACTGATTATCTTTGCATCATCATAATTATTTTAATATTTTCAAATTTTAGTCTATAAAAATAAAAATTGCCCTCCCCAAATATTTGAATCGGTCCAATGATGCTCTTAAAAAAAATAATTGTTCTAATAGTTATAAAGATATAACTTTATTTTTCATAATTCTATTTTTTATTGTAAAATGTACTCTTATATCTATTAAATATTTGATAAAGTTTGGTATCAAACATGTTTGAATCTATCTTTTTTATCCCGTTATGTGGCAATTAACAAGTCATTGACTCATTAAATAAATCTTGTCACTAAAACCATACATGAAATGTGTCTTTAGTTGCTACATAATAGGTTAGAGTAAGATAACTTCAAACATGTTTGGAGACTAATTTATTCCTCTAAGTTTTGGATCATTCATGTTTTTGAAATTTTCATTAATTCAATTGAAATATTTTTTACTTACTTTAGTATAAAATTTGATAATTTATATTTAAAATGAAAATTTTTAAGAATTTTACTATGAAAATACAAAAAATGAATTTTATTTTATGAAAGATCGTCATCGAACATAATTTTGATTGAAAATACGAATTTTTTTTTATTAAAGTGCATATATAACTTATCAAATAAAAAAACATTGATATATATATATATATATATATGTATATATATAATAAAAAAAATATATATATATAAATTATCTTGATAAATATATTAATCCCATAATTTTATCCCAAATAAAAATTACAGCTCTTTCGCTAGAGAGAAGAAAAAAAGTGTCCCGCTACCGGAGAGTGGACACCCACCACTGTTTCTTTTTGACATTGAGCACCAAAAATAAATTTGGAACGGTGAGTCATCTTTTTTAAAGATTAAAAAAAAATGGTAATCGGATTGAGTCGGATTTAAAATTTTTAAGTAATTTGAACGAGTCAGAATTAAAAAAAAAAAAAAAAGAAAAAAAAGAAAAAAAAAAAAAAAAAAAAAAGGGAATCGGACAGAGTTGGATATATGTATTTTTAAAGTAATCGGACTGTGTCGGATCCTACATTTGAGAAGACATGGACATGCATCCTGATCCTGTGGGAAAAGAGAGGGATTATATATTAGACTTTTCAGTTCTTCCAATTTTTATTCCAAAAAAAAATCTCAATTTAATTTGTCTTTTCACTTGTTATTCCTTTGACTGGTGGCTGGCACTCCCTGTTTCTTCTACAAGTGAATCGAACGGTCAGGATCAATTCGGACCAATTCGGATCTGGGCCAACTATAAAACAATCCCAAATCCAATTCTAGATTTCTAGTACTTTGTCTTATGTTTTCTTGTATGTGTGCAAAGTGTGAACTCCTTGGAGAAGTTGCAGAACACAGTAGCAGAACAAAAACTCAAAACTCCTTGTCTTCTGAAGAGCTGTGGTGTTGGTCGCAAATTGGGAGGTGACTGTGGCGGCGGAGTGCCGCCGTGATATTTGGTGGAGGGAGCTCATTAGCTCAATCAAGTTCTTGCATTGGCGTAACCAAACAAATGTATGTTTTCTTTTCTTTTTTGACAACTTTATTGCTGTTTTTTTTAAATTTTATTATTGAAAGTTAGAAATTTTTTTTTTACAAATTTTTTGAATGTGGTGTGGTAAGTGTGTAACTATTTTTACTTATATATATTTTAATCAGGTAACTGAATATTTGAATTAGTGTTTTCTTTTTTTCGAAAAGGAATTAGTGTTTTTGTTAACGTGTAATCAAACAAATGTCTGTCTGTCTTCTTCTTCTTCTCTCCTCTGAAACAGAGGACTTGGTGTACTCATACCATATCTTCCGGTTCCTTGTCTTCGAAAATGCTATATTTGATTCAATGTTTTATAGTTTTGTCAATTTTATGCCTAAGTTCATTGGAATAGGTTATTGTTTCCTAATAAGACCAAGGTATAATTTTGAGAGGTCTGTTGGAATTAGTTATTGACATTATTATTATTTATTTTTGTGAGGTATAAATTTGGAGTGTTCTTTTGGAATATGTTAATGACAATATATTCATAAAAAAAAAAAAAAAAAGAAGAAGAAGAAGAAGAAGAAGTTATGACAATATTATTTTTGTGATATACAAAAACTGTTGTCGGTTACAATTCTTTGGTGATTAGTATAACTCTAAAGTCTAAACTATTCCAAGTATTTTATCTGTTAAGGAGAATGATAATACATAGAATTCTTTTAGTTTGTAATTACAATTTTTTATAATGGATTTTATGGTACCTTCACTTTTATGTGAATTAGCATGCCTTTTACTTCTTTTTCAGTTGGTGAAAAGTGAATAGATTTGTACCTTTCATAGTTTGAAGACTTTATTGTATATAAAATAAAATAAAAAAGACTTTATTGTGATAATTATTAAGTTACATGCATTTTTAGTAAATTCTTGATTATTCTTTTTTTTTTTTTTGAAAAAGTGATTATTCAGGTTCAAAATTAAATCTTTTCAAAAAAGAATATACAATATTAAAGCACTGTTGTAAATAAAGCCGCATGCACCGACAATACAAGCTAGTTCTATTAGTAACAAAAGTTATTTCTTACATGTTGTGGTTGTGTCAAGTGACTCAATATAAGTGTTACATGTTGTACAGTCTAATATTGCTATGTGGTCACTAATCATGTTTTTATAAACCAATGCTTTATTACTAAAACGTTAAGAAATTTGAAATAATACTCCAATTAAAAATTTATTACCTAAGTAAGAAATTTTTTTAAAAAAATCATAGTTTATTTTAGATTATTTTAATGATATAAATGTGTAACATAATAATTTGTTATGTTTTATAATTCATTTTATTATGGGGAATTGGTTTAGGAAATATGTTTATAAACTTTTTATGGGAAAAGAAAAAAGAAATTCGTTGTTTTGATGACTTCTTTTATTTTCCATGAAAGTGGTGTAAAAATTTTCCGAAAATGGTTTATTAATAATTTCCCAAAAGGCACTGGTTAACATGAAACTTCTATTATTCAATTTGGAGGATATCAGTAAATATTTTTTAATTTTATATAATATTTTTAATTAATCCATATATCACATGAACATATATTTCTAATATGTATATAATTCTTGGAATGCAATTCTTAATGAATTAGGAAAAGGAAACTACTCCAGTGGCACTTAATGTTTCCAACAGAGATGTTCAGGATTAAAATCTCCTCATCTCCAACCAAAAAAAAAAGGTCAAGTAATGTATAGTTTATAAAACTTTGAAACTACTGTTGACCTTGAATTTTGATATGGATCAGTAAATTCTAGTTCATGCTAAATTTAATTGGTGAGATAATATTATTGCCTAGTACTTTGGAACCAAACTACTTACCCTACTAAACTTTTGTCTTGACTTGAATTCTAAATGACTTTAGATTACTTATTGGTAAAAAAGTGGCAAGGTTTTTTTTTGAAATAGAGCGCGTGTTGCAAGTTAGGTTACCTACAAACTTGAACTAATTAGATCCATGTTACAATTACGAAATGTAACTGTGCTTTGTTTACCCATCTGTCTCTCGCTCTTTTGCTTGTCCTTCATTATTGTGGCATGAAAATGTTTTGGACATTTCAAATGTCCATCTTTTAAGCTTAAAATAGTTTAAATTTGTCTCACCATCAGTTGTATTATTTTTGTAGGTGTTGATAGAAAGCAAACAAAATGCAATGTCCAGTGACCTCTGCACCTTCACCTTCTAAGATACAAAATGAGGTAAATTCAGCACTCCCAACTTCTTCTAAAAGAAGAAAATTAGTATCTGAGGTTTGGAATGACTTCAAAAGAGTTGAAGTTGATGGGGAGCACCGGGCCATCTGTAATCATTGTCTCAAGCACTTTTCAGGGTCAAGCAAAAGTGGGACCACACATTTAAAAAATCACTTGTCAAGGTGTTCCGCTATACAAAGTGGAGAATCATCTAAACGAAGAAGGTTAGTATCTAAGGTTTGGAATGACTTCAAAAGAGTTGAAGTTGATGGGGAGTGCCGGGCCTTGTGTACACATTGTCACAAGCTCTTTTCAGGGTCAAGCAAAAGTGGGACCACACATTTAAAAAATCACTTGTCAAGATGTTCCGCTATAAAATCTCCTACTCCTTGGAGGATGGCAATTCCAAAGTCAACTTCTACTTCAAATTCTGCTTTCAGTATTGAAACTATGACAATCAATCCAATCTTGAATGGTTGTGATTCTGACATTGTAGAGGCCTTGGTTTGTGGGAAGGAATGGTTGGAAAATCGTATAAGGATGTAAGTACAATTTCTTTCATTAAGAATTTAAGATCCTTTTATATATGCCTTCTATGCACTCCATAACTTCTTTTTTCATTCTATATAACTTCAGCACATCTAACAGGGACAATGAACGCTCTCCTGAACTTACTCATACCTCATTTGTTTCGGCGGGGGCTTCTTTAATCTTGGAAACTCAAGAGGCATAATTTCATTCTATCATTTGTTTTACTATCTACATTTCTTTTAAGAAATCATGTTTGTGTTGACATCACTTCTACTTGCAGAAACATGCTCCCTCTAGTGCCAACATGGAACTCATGCTTACAAATCATAGGGTGTAAGTACAGATTTCATTCATTAAGAATTTAAGATCCTTTTGTATATGCCTTCTATGCATGCCTTAACTCCCTTGTTCATTCTATTTAACTTCAACACACCTAACAGGGACAATGAACACTCTCCTGAAATTACTCAGAATTCATTTGTTTTTCCGTGGGCTTCTTTAAGCTTTGAACCTCAACAGGCACAATCTCAGTCTATCATTGGTTTTACTATCTACACTTATTTTAAGAAATGAAGTTTTTGTTGACATTGCTTCCACTTGTAGAAACATGCTCCTCTAGTGCCAACACGGAACTCATGGTTGCAAATCTTAGTTCAACTTCGTGTCCTGAGCCAGGTCCAGCTGGTCATTCTTCATTTGTTTCAGCAGGGACTTTTTCAAGCTTGGAACTTCACGAGGCACAATCTCATTCTATCACTTGTTTTACTATCTAAATTATTTATAAGAAATGACGTTTTTGTTGACATTGATTCCACTTGCAGAAACATGCACCCTCTAGTGCCAACATGGAACTCATGCTTGCAAATCTTAGTTCAATTTCTTGTTATGAGCCACTTCCAATTGATCATACTTCATTTGTTTCAGTGGGGGCTTCTTTAAGCTTGGAATCTCAAGAGGCACAATCTCAGTCTATCATTTGTTTTACTATCTACATTTCTAATAAGAAATGATGTTTGATTTGACCTTGCTTCCGCTTGCAGAAACTTGCTCCCTTTAGTGCCAACTCAGAACTCCTGCTTGCAAATCATGGCTCAACTTCTTGTCCTTGGCCACTTGCAACTGGTCATAGTTCATTTGTTTTGGTGAGGACTTCTTTAAGCTTGGAACCTCAAGAGGCACAAGCTCAGTGTATCATTTGTTTTACTATCTGCATTTATTTTTAAAAAATGATGTTTGTATTGACATTGCTTCTATGTGCAGGAACATGCTCCCTCTAGTGCCAATTCAGAAATCATGCTTGCAAATCATAGTTCAACTTTATGTCCTGAGCCACTCCCGACTGGTCATTCTTCATTTGTTTCAGAGGGGACTTCTTTAACCTTGGAAATTCAAGAGGCACAATCTCAGTCTATCATTTGTTTTACTTTCTTCCTTTCTTATTAGAAATGACGTTTGTGTTGTATTGCTTCCACTTGTAGAAACATGCTCACTCCAGTGCCATCATGGAACTCATGCCTGTAAATCTTAGTCCAACTAGTAAGTCTAATTCTTATTATATTTCATTTAAGGCTTAGATGAAACATACCCCATTTAAGATTTAAATGAAACAGACCCAAAACTCTAAGGCTTATAAACGTTAAATGAAACTATTTGAAACTATAAGGTTTAAATGAAATTTATCTAAAACTATGAGGTTTAAATGAAAATGACCTAAAACTTGCCTAATAAAAAATAGTTTGTTGCAGTGTACCAGAATCGTCACCCTCCTTCTTTGTTCGATGAAGTATGGAGACTAGAAAATATTGGCAAAGATGGAGCTTTACATAAGCGTTTGAGTTGTGAAAGCATCAATACCGTGAAGGATTTTTTGACCCTACTCTTCATAGACCCTGCAAGGATTCAAAATGTAAATAAAACTGCACTTACCTCAATTACTTTTACTTTTTAGTATTTCTTACTAAGTTTTGTTTAGATTTCTGAATTTAAGGTAATATTCTGTAAAGAGTGATGCATTGTTGTATACATATACTTGTCTGCATTTGTTAAAAATCTGAAAATGAGAAAGAGTTTACTGATTTAACAGCACTTATGTTTAGATAAATCAGGATGTCTGCTCATTATTGGGGGTGTTTTTCTCTTTTTCTCTTTGGATGGAAGCATTCATAAGGGAAAATGTTGTTGGTGCACCATTGGGATACAGACATTTTGATGTTAGCTTGTGTTCTTAAGTCAGGCACAACCAGTATCTCTGTTGAACATGCATTGACATGGCTGGCTATAGAACATCCCAATTCAAGTTCCATTAAGACATGGATACCTCTTGGCCATGTCAGACGCTGCTATCTGTTTATCTACTTAGTATTATTCTCTGGAGCTAGGGTTATGTTTTGTTTCTTATAATATAGTGTCCTAATCAGTGTTCGGAGCACAATATACTTATAGTCATATACTGTTAAAATTTGTCCCATATACACATACATTGAACTCCTATGTGATCTTCAGTGAACTAAATTTATGTCCCTTTAGCTCTCTTTGAATGGAGTAATTACAGGAATTTTTTTTCGATGTGCAGATACTTGGCACAGGTATGTCAGCTAAGATGTGGGAAGTCACTGTGGAGCATGCTCAGACATGTGTACTTGAGAAGAGGATGTTCTTGTACAGCCCTCCAAGTTCTCAACAAAAATATGGTGTGGTCTTTAATGTCGTGGGACAAGTGATGGGACTACTTTTGGAATGCCAGTATGTTCCAATTGATAAGCTGTCTGAAACTGAGAAGGCACTCCTCTTATTACCTCAAATCTGGGTTTATTTTTATTTTTATTTTTCCTGACTTACTATGATCAACCTTTTCCATTAGGCTGATGCCCACAACTGGTTATTTCTGCATTCAAAAACTGGGAGGAAGTTGTTTCTTTTGATGATGAAGCCTCTCTTGTGGGCAGCTCTTCACTGTTAACCAATGTTTACACTGCAAGCATGCCCAGGACAGATAGTTCTAACGTGAGCAAGTTTTTGGCTTCTCACAAGATTGGTGGGGGTTTGGATGATTATTGCTTGCACAGTATTGACAGTAAGGGTCTCAGATATGAACCGGCTTTAAATTTCCAACAGTCATTGAACCATTCTTTTGATGACGATCATCTGAACTTTTTGAAACTGATCTTCCAACTCAGAATGTCAATTTAAAATCGCAATCAGATCTTCAGGGTATTGTTGACAATTTCATTGCAGCACGTGCTGCCATTGGGAGAGCTCGGATGAGATGGGCTAAGCTATTCAGCACGTTGATATGGTTTTCAATACGTGTGGCGTTAAGAAAACAGGTTCGAGAACTTCCGAGATACAATATGGGTTAATAAAAAAATATATATGCAAAAGAAAAAAGCATAGTTTACATATACTACTAAAAAATTTTGCCCTATATATACTCGTACATTGAAGTCCTATGTGGCCTTCTGTAAACACAATGAAGAGTTCCAAGTAAAAAGAAAAACTAGTTTCATTTAGCTCTCTCTGAACTCTTTAGTTCAGGTGTTACCTTCCCAATCCCCAAGCCTTAGTGCTTGGGGGTTGAATGGGGGAGGGGTTTCAGGTAGTTGTACAAGCATTTCTAACCATATATATATATATATATAAAAGCTCTCTCTGAATGGTGTAATTACAGTAATTGTTTTGGACGTGTGCAGGTACTTAGCACAGATAAGCCAGCTAAGACGTGGGAAGTCACTGTGGAGCGTGCTCAGACATGTGTACTTGAGAAGAGGATGCTCTTGTACAGCCCTCCAATTTCTCCAGATATCATGTCATGCATTTACTCTGTTGGGTGCAGTAGCGGTTTGGATGATTATTACTTGCCCAATATGGACAGTATGGGTCTCAAATATGAACGGGCTTCGAGTTTCCTAGAGTCCATGAAAAAATCTTTCAATGACAACGATCTGAACCTTTTTTATACTGATCTTCTAACTGAGGATGTCAATTCAGAATCGCAATTAGATTTTTAGAGTGCTGCTGACAATTTCTAGTCAGCACGTGCTGCCATTGGGATAGCTCAGATGAGATGGACAGAGCTATTCAGTGTGCTAGAATGGTTCTCAATACGTGTGGCTTTGAAAAAATGGTTCAAGAAATTCCAAGATCCAGTAATGGGTTATGAGGAAAAAAAAAAAAAAGAGAAACAAATGGTTAGATTACATTTGAAAATATAGTGTTAGTGGTGCTGCCGCTAAAATTTTGCGTGCAGTTTTAGTGAGACAAGTTGAAGGTCTTAGTAGACGTAAATAGAGTGGTAGTTTTTAGTAACTTCATCTTCTGGTGACAAATCATAGAACTGCCTTCCAGCTATAACAAGTTGTAAATATGTAGATGTATTTTTTCGACAGTATCGAGGTAAGTTTCTATCTTTTTCTGGTATTGGTTTTTGCTCAAATATGGAAGCAGTAATGCCAGTGTGCTTAATATTCCTGTAGCTTTCATATTGGGTTATAGACTTATAGTTCTGTATGAGATCGTTTGTTCAATATAGGTTATTTTTATGTCTTAATTCATGGTAATGCCAAGAGCTTTATAACCATTGGTTATGGGTGGTACATTGTAAAAGTACGTTAATTAAAAGGACAGATTTTCAAGATTCTCATAAACAAAAGTTACAATTTTTTTTAAAAAAAGAGAATATTGAAGTACAAAAATAATTTTAAACTGAAGAAACCTTACAAAAGCAATGTACTTGTGTTTTGTCGAAGATGAGGATGAGAAATATCCACCACCTACTGACCCATTAAAAATAATAACAATTAAGGATGTTTGCGATTCCTTTCCTTTTAAATTGATTGTAGAACTATCGCATGTCTTTGGTGCGATGGTCACTTTACAAGTATAAGTGTTTGTGGGTGTAAGGGGTAAGGGCCGGGGTTTAAGTCTTTAGGAGGGAGCTTGATACACATATTCACTTAGATTATGTCAAAATGAAATTTTATCTTGTAAAAAAATAAAATAAAAAATAATTGCAGTTTTCTTTTATGCCTCATTCTCAATAATGACAAGATATAATAATGAACATATATTTCTAAGAATCGGAAATCATAGCCTTTTTATAAGCTTTAACAAAATTTCCCTCTAGAATCTCCTCCTGCGGGCCCAGATTCTATTGTGAATCACAGATATCACAAATGATCTGGATAGCAATTGCTTTTTACATGTGCAGGCGTGCAGCATCCTCTACAATTCATTACTTTAGAAAAAAAAAATTGAATGAAAATGTTTACATCATAGAAAACAAACATATGTTGCCAAGAACACCTACCTCAATTGACAATTTGGCACCTCTTGCAGTCTTGCTATTTGCAACTGAGGCATCTAGTTTCAAATATATCCTCTTCTAATTATCAAATTATAATACTTTTTTTTTTTTAGATATGATAAAATTTTAATTTATGACATTTATTTTATGATAATTGCTCTTCGAGTATCAAATCTTTTATTTGATGTCAAGAAAAGTAAATACTGCTAAATGGGCCTCTTGTACTCTTTTTGAGGGATCCATATCCATTTCCATTTCCCACTAAGTTTTGGCGGAAGGAGATGGGGATTGGGGAGTGATCATGTTCCAATGGGGCTTCCTAGTTTCTTTCAACAAAATCTTCTTTTCACGATCTACAAATCAAAAAAAAGAGTCATATTAAATATATGGATTGATAAGGATTTTTTTTATAAGGTGAAACCTCACTAAGACGCTTATCTTGAGCCTTTCACCATTCATCATTCAGTGGAACCTTTGTGGGTTGATTTATAAGGATTCATCTTACATCTACCCAACAATTCAAATAATTTATTGACTTCAACGATCTTGAGACTTTATCATTTCACCATTAGGTGGCACGTTTACTTGTGGATTTATAAGTATCTATCTTACATCTAGTTGTCATCTACCTGACAATTCAAATAATTTTTTGACTTATATAATCATGAGACTTTATCCTATATTAAAATTAATGTTTAATTCTTTATTTCATTACCATGGTTTGAGTGGAGTTGTGGTGTGTCTTTGTGTTAGAACCCCTTTCCCTCTCCCTCTCCCTCTCCCTTGTGTATGTGTGTTTGTTTCTCAAAAAAAAAAAAAAAAAAAAAGGGTAGTTGTCTCACATTGCTTAAGAGAATGTGTTATGTGTGGTATAATTTGCCACACTTTTCCTTAAAAGTTATCATAACTTTTGAGTGGAATTGTGGTGTGTCTTTGTCTTAGAACTGTTTTTCATCTCCCTTGTGTGTGTGTGTGTGTTTGTTTTTCAAAAAATTAAAGAAAAAAGAAAAAAAAAGAATATGTAATTGTCCCACATTGTTTAGAGAGTGTGTTGTATGTAGTATAACTTGCTCTACCCTCTCTTAAAAGTTATCATGGTTTTTGAGTGGAGTTGTAGTGTGTTTTTGTGTTAGAACTCCTTTCTCTTTCCCTTTCCCTTTCCCTTGTGTGTGTGTGTTTGTTTCTCAAAAAAAAAAAAAAAAAAAGAATATGTAATTGTCCCACATTGTTTAAGAGAGTGTGTTGTGTGTGTAGTATAACTTGCCCTACCCTTCCTTAAAATTTACCATGGCTTTTGGGTAGAGTTGTAGTGTGCCTTTGTGTTAGATTCTTTTTCCCTCTCCCTTGGGTGTGTGTGTTTGTTTCTCAAAAAAAAAAAAAAAGATTTATTTATTTAATTTTAAGATGCTGCATTATTTCCCATCTTGTAAATCAATCTTACCGAAGATTAGTCCCAAACAAAAAGCCAAATAAACATGCACCACAATTTGTTAATGTTAATAATTTATTAACACAACAGAGTCAAAATAATATTAATTCACAATTCTAAGTTTTAATGCTAATATTGACACAAGAAAGCCACAAGAATATAATTGACAATAATTTACAATTTTTCGACTAACTTGACCACTCAAGTCAAGACCACCAATTTCAATTTTGCTCTTTTCCACTATCCCTCAGATTCCCCACTACCCATTAGTTTAGTCCTTTTTTGTCACTCCACAAGTATAAAAACTTGTGAAGTGTGGGGAGTAAGAGCCGGGATTCAAATTTTTAGGAGGGAGTTTCACTTGCATTTACACTTAGATTACACACGAGTCTCAAGACTTATCAGTTCACAACTTTGTCCTCTCCTTTGTCACAATTACAAATTCAGCAAAAAGAAAAAGAAAAAAACATTGGAGAAGTGAGAGCTATCATAAAGCCGTGGACAAAAGGATTGAGAGAGGAGAGAAAGGAAGCAAGTAGAGTAAAGTTGGTTGAAAATAGGAGTTGAGACTCTTCACTAAGCAAGGCAAAGTAGGGGAAAAAAAACCTTAAGAGACAAAAGGAATTGGAGTAAAAATTTGCCATTTAAAAAAGAAAAATTCGTGTGGATATTGCTGATTTAATATATATATATATATATATATATATATATATATTATATATATATATATATAATATATATATATATATATATATATTGGGGTGTTGCTGATTTGCGTATTTGTTAAAGATGTTTTGTTATTTGAATTTGGAGGAGTTTTGGGTCATTTTCGTTTCTGTATTAAGTTTTTTTTTTTTTTTTTTTTGACTTTCTGATTAGTTCTGATTTTTTAGGAGGTCTATTTAAATTTTAAGAAGATTAAAAATTCTTAGCGATATAAATTTTGTTTTTTTGTTTTTTTAATAAGAGCAATATATAGAAATTTTAATGAAAATATATTTAATAATTAATTAATGTATATCTCTTTGTCACATCATATCTTAATTATTTAAGAATTGTTGTATTGTCATATCTGGTATGGACCTTAGTTTTTTTTTTTTCCTTACCAAATATATTAATTATAAATTTTGGAGGTATGCAAAATAAAAGCCTAGAAATCAAGAATTTAAGAAGAAAAAATTTCAGACGGTGCCCATATGAATTTAAAAGAACATGAACCCGCTCAAGTTAAACAAACTACATCAAATTAAAACCTTTCAGCAAAAAAAAAAAAAAAAAAATTCAGGCTACACATGCCACTAATTTAAAATATATAACAATTGGTAGACTTTTAGATATTTGCCTCCGTAATTAGTCAACCCAAAAATTTGTAATAATTTTATATACTATCAAACAGTATAATTTAACCCAAAATTTTAAAATAAATAGTGTAATGTTATCTATATATGTTTGGTAGGAAAGATTATCTAAGTGCACAATTGCACCTGGACCCAAAAACAGTTACGGGCTCAGGCCCAATGATGAGCCTTAAACAATAAAAATTTGTAGAGTGTGGGCTTGAAATCCAGGTTAGAAGTATTAAGGACTTGATAGTAGGCTAAGAGCTACAAAAACTCGTAAACAACAAACAAATGTGGCAAATAAACCTCCTCGGACGTAGGCCGAGGGCTCCTTTCTATTATTTCTCTTTCTTTTTCTTAAGAATACAAAATCCCCCCCCCTCTCTTTGTTCTTGGTCCCCCTTAAATACTTCTTTTTCTGATACTTTGTCCACGTGTCGTTCCAACCCCCCCCCCCTAGATATTTCTTTCTTAATGCCTTTGAATAGTGACCAGAAGTTCCCGTTCCACTGTTCAGGGGTCATTTCCCCATTAATGCGGCCAGGGAGGTAGGTGCAGAGTCTTTATTGTGGAGATGACAGCCTTTACCTTGGCGTTCTTAAATATTGGTGGCTCCAGGACATTCAAGGTTCCCCTTTTATTACCAATCTTCACGGAGTTGTGCCTTGACCTTTATAATGAAGTCTCAAGTTCTCCTGTATCCGTCCGAGGAGAAAATCACCCTCGATGGGTCCTCGACCCTCGGCGTATAGGCAATCCGCAATACTAACAAATTCTTAACTCAAGAGCAGTCGGCCTTCCTTGTCATAGCCCAAAGGCTCATATACCCTCTTGGGTCCTTTTACTCCCTACAGATTATATAGAGCTTAAGATTATCAAATAAATGTTTAAGTGATTGCTTAAAAAT